>JAQIYA010000827.1:0-16465 GCA_034699355.1 Microtritia minima
GTTGAGTCAAAATACTGCTCGGATAGCCATTCGCCCAATTGGTGTACAACAGGCCGGAAATGTCTGGCCATAAAAATTGAGTGCCATTTCTGTTCGCTGCGATCCATACCGAGTCGACCACAGCATTGACTTTGAAGAGAAAGTCATACACAAAGTCCTGTTCCTCTTTATTTTGAATTGTTATAACAGTCGAACTGTTATACTGTTTGCGACATATATTTTCACTTTCGGCGTAAGTCTGAAGACCAGCGCTTTCTATGATTTTAAAACACTTTTCATCCTTTAATGCCGTCCAATCTCCGCATGTGTTGTCAGCTGTATTTAAAAATATATAATATAATTTAATATTTAGTATTTCATATTTTGATTTATTATATCTTTAATATATAATTTATTTTTTCAGTTATTTTTATACATACCTAATGTAAAATTGTTTGTACAAACAATTATAAACACTATGCATATAATAACGTTAAGGTTATAAATATTCATATTTTATTTGGAATTTAATTTTATTATAATGTAAATTATTATTAAGTTTTAAAATGTTAAGCATATAACATATATAATCTCTACCTTATATAGCGATTGTATAAGCACTTTATAAAGCACTTAAAATGTTTCGTAAATGTCAGCAAAACTATGCGAGATATTGTTATTTTTCACAATTGTTGACCTTATCATTAATCAGAATATAGTGATAATTTACTTAACAGTATTTATAAATGTCATTATAATTTCAAATGCATACCAAAAGTACATTAGATTAAGAGAAATTAATGAGAGCTTATAATCAAATTAAAAAAAGTTAGATTTAATTTAAATATATGAAGTAAATGGCATTGTTTTCCTTACTTATTATTATCAAAGATTATCAATAATTGATTTAATTGTTATAAAAAATTTAAGTACTAGAAATTTTTCCCGTCCGAAGGAAGGGTTGATGTTTGAAAGCTGTCGCGGAGAGACAGACAGTCAATTTCTCCACTTTCTCCATGGCTTCGCTACTAAAAACAATTTTTAAAATATAATTTCGCCTCTCTCTACCTCTCACTCTCTGATTTTAAACAATATTTAATTTATAAATAATATAAACGGGAATTTGTGTGTGTGTGTGTGTGTGTGTGTATTAAACAAAACAATCAATTATTGAGTAAATTATACTTTATTATGGTTTATAGGATATACAGAAATAAATATGACTATATTTTGAGCTTAACTCAAATACGAGATTAAAACTAGATTGACCAATTGAATTGGGGGAGAATTTTCGCTTTTAATATAATAGTTATGTATATATAATAAAGCAAGATTGAACACTATTATGAGCTTATTTTATTCATGTGCTACTCACTCACTCACATACTTAAGCGCTCATAACGTTCGCGCTTCGTTGTATTTTATGTCAAAAATAATTAAAATTTATTTTAAAAAGTTTCCCTTTGTTAATAAAGAGTATATCATATATTAGTGTCCAACTTTGTCCTTTTGTTAATGAATAGATTTAGTATTAATATAATTTAATATATATACCTATTACAGAAATAATTGAGAAAAAACACTATAAATAGCGCTGCCAAATGTAATTCAAAACTTTAGCTGACCTTTTGAAAAAAAATTTCCGGTAAAAAGCTGAAATTAGCTGACAATGAAAATTTACCAAAATAGGATAGGTTCTAATTTTATTTAAATATGTTCTAAATGTGTACTCAGTATTTTAACATAAGTAGATAAATTAGTTATGAATATTATACAAATTATATAAACTAAATAAATTTTTCTAACGAAATTAACTTATTTGGAAAGAATATTTTTCTATTTAAATTTTAAATAGAAAAAAGCATAAGAAAAATCAGCGGTCAATTACTCAATTGGTCACTCAGTGGGTCACGTGTAGATTCATTATGAAGAGGCGTCTGGATTAGTAATTGATTAGATCTAAACTGCTCGAACATTCCTAACTTTAGTTAATCAATAAATTTTACTTCAAACTATTTTCTAAGCATCTAAAAAAACAAATATAAGATTAATCGAAGAATGGAAGCAGAGTATGGACACAGTTTCACATTTATTCTTATAATAAATTATTTTTATTATTTTTTTAAAAGTAAAAGAATGCCGAAATATAATTTGTACGCATTATATAATCGCGTTATTAAAAATGTCAGATTTATATTATTTAATTTTACTATAGATATATACACTATATATTTATACTATTAGATTATTATAAACTCGCATTTTGCAACTAATACTGTGCAAAATTGTCAAATTTATGATTTTATATATGATTCGTTATACAGACTTATTAGAAGCACAAATTTTACACGCAATTCCATAGTTTGGAGTTTTATTAACTAATTCTTTCGTATAGTCTCGGCTAAGTTGTGATTCGCATGATTTTTGCGCGGCGGAGGAAATACCGAACCCGGAAAGTCACGTCTCTGACGAGCGCGCAAAGCATTCGTGAATTTCGGCTCATCATAGGTGAGGTAACGACACGTCGAGTTGATGCGCTGCGCATTGACGTAATAAACAATTGACACCGAATTAATAAACATAATGCTATCCCCACTCACGCAGTATTCGTACCATTGTTTGGTTCGTTCGCGCAATTCTTTCACTTCGGCTTTCATTCTCTGTTCGCCGAAAGCGCTAACAATGAGAGAAAATTTTCGTTTAAAATGATTGTATAGCTGAGTGTCGGCCCAATTAAGAGTTGACAATCGATTTCGCGCCGATTCCGTGAGATTACTCTTAGAGCTGTTCCCGCGAGCGTTCAACTGTGGGGACAAATATTTACTAGTTTTTAAACATAGAAATTACCCAAACCTTAAACACGACCACATCGTCTGTAGACCAACACAACAGGTGTTTGAGAAGCACTAACGACTCGTCCATACGTTCGGAGAGCATAACGAGAGAGAAAATGGAGTCGAAATGATTGATGCGCTCGAACAGCACATCCGGTCGGGTAAAGTCGGTCGGACTCACGCCGAGGTCGAACATCATCTGATTGATGCCGATTATGTTTGCGAATCGAGTGTTGCGCACCTGTTCTGGAATGTCAAACTCTTCGCCGTTAAACAAATCGATAGTTATATTCCAGATTATATCCAAACGACAATAGATAAACATCGACTCGAAGAGGTCGACAGGATTTCGCAGTATTGTTACGAAGAGAGTGTCGTTCGGCATGAGTGCACGCATTTCGGCGTAATTGAGGCGCGAGTGATGTGTGAGAATGTTGTACTCGTGATGAGAGAGGTTGGGGTCGGGAACGAGTGATCGGTTGAATGGCAAGGGATGTCCCAAATAGTTATTAATGGCGGGCAATACAAACAGCTTTCGATTCGTCATTCCGTATCGCATGAATACGTTCTGCACTGTCGTTGACCCGCATTTGTGGGTCTTTATGAACACTATGTTAGATCTTGGACTGCATTTGTCGGACACCGAAGTTTGAGTGTATTTATTATAATCGCTGAGAAGTTCCCGATTTCGTTGAAGCAAATTATGGCGCGAATATTCGTTACTATTAAATAAAGCAGATTAAGAATATAAATGTGAAGATTGCGCGTTAACTTTAGTTAGAAATTGCGATTCGAGTGTTAACTCACAATCCCTTTTGTAGTACATATGCTGTGATCACGAAAAGGGTGATTAATATCGCAGCGATGTATAAGGATTTGCAATATTTGAAGAAAATTATAGTTAATATTCTCCGATACATCCATCGAGTTATTGTCATTATTTTATGCCAATAAATTCATTAATAAATTGAAAAATAATTTTGAGAAAAAAATTCCTATCCTTCTGTTCATAATGTTTGTCACAATAATAGCGAACGTAAATAAATTATTTGCATTGCATTTAATCGTTATTCAATTCACACCTGTTTTAATGCGTCAGCAATAAAAAAAAATAGCCGATTAATGCGACAACAGATTGTCATTAATTTAATTTCATATATACGAGTCCTAATTGTTGGGACCAAAGTGTTGTGTGATATTAGACCAAAATGCTAGAAACCTTTTGTAATCAAACGTAGTATGCAATCGGTTTTTAAATTGTATGATTTCTCAAAATTTATTATTATATTATCGATTTACAAAATTTTTAAAATAATATGTTCAATCAATAGTGATTAATAGCCCAACATTGATATTTAGAATTTTTTACTTCATATCTTAATAGTGTTGCCAACTGTAAATCATAATTTTAGCTGACCTTTTGATAAAAATTTGCCGTAAAAAAGCTGACATTAGCTGACAATTAAAATTTACTAGAATAAGATAGGTTTGATTTTTTACATAAGTATTTTTATATAACTACATAAATTAATTGTGTAAATTATATAAAATAAATTGATTTTGTTAATAAAATTAACTCATTATTGTCGGTAACAAAGGTTTTATTATTTAAAATTTAAACAGGAAAAAAATTTGTTTAGTTTTTAGTTTAAAAATTTTAGTTTTTTCTTCTTGAATCGAATTAATTTTGATCATAAATCCGAATTTTCTCTTTGGTTCAAAATTTCATACATTAAAATGCAAATGAATATTTTAAACATTTTAAAAATCATAATAAGGACCAAATTTTAAGCCATAAATCTAATACAAATGATTTTGTATAAGAAAATCATAACTTTTATTCTATGATTTTTTTAGATTTAAAAATAGAATTGATTTATAAACACCGGTATTTTATCTTAATTTATAAAATTTAAAAATATTATTAGGTTATAAGAAAGAAAAGAAAGATTACATTAAAGAAAGGTTTGTTTAAAATAAAAAAAAATTTAAAAGATATTTGGCGGACATTTGTATGCTATTTTAAATAAAATAGCTAACATTATCAAAAACTCGAGTCCAAAAAGCTGACCATTTGGCAACACTAACTATAAACACTAATGATTACAATTATGTTTAGTGTTATAAAATTCATGATTTATTAAAGCCTTAAACGCCAACGCATTGTGATTACAGTTATATTAGTTTATTATTTATTTATAATTGATTATAAAAAAATTTCACAAATGACATGGTTGTGGTCGTATGACGGCGTGTCATACCATTTACCAAAATCCACATCAAATTGCGCACAAATGATAATATATATGTTGCCTCCATTGCGACGCCAGTTTGTAAATGTGATCTGATTTCCCGTATTAGTCCAGTAATAGTCACCCGACGACGAGTCGCGGCGACCGCTCGTCCAATACCAGGTATGAGGAAGTGAACCAAAAAATGATTCCACTATTAACTGTTTAGCCTTCGATTCGATATCGATTAGAGTGGCGTTATATTTCCCGCAAATAGTGACCGCTTCTTCAAATAAGACGTTTGCGCTTAACTCTTAAAGCGGAACCACAAGAGCTTTGGATTTATTTTGCGAGTCTAAGAACGGCATATAATTATCGCTGAATTGATTCACTAAATTGTTCAGAATTGTTCTCTCGTTATCAAATTTAATTACTGTTTCGTTCAGTTTGTTCACTGTGTTGATCATTATATTTTGGGTGTCGTTCATCTGTTTAACCGTATCGGTCAATAGACTCAACTCTTTGGTTAACGAATGAACATTTGTGCTCAAATTAATTATTTTATTGTTTACCATATTTATAGTGTCATTTAATTTAATAAAACTATTGTTTATCTGTTTCTTCGCTTCGTTGAGCATATTTTGCAGATTAATACCGGAAACGATTAGCACTCTCTGACAGACCACTAAATTTCTTTTACTACACGACACGTCCTGCCATTTACCCACTGCTAAGCCATCGGATTCTATCTCAACGCATTTTTGAGTCAATATATTGCTGGGATAGCCATCCGACCAATTGTTGAACGAGAGATCAGAACTGTCTGACCATAAAAAGTTGGTGCCATTTCTGTTCGCAGCGGTCCACACAGTGTCGAGCACAGCATTCTCGATGAAGAGAAAGTCGTACACAAAGTCCTGCTCCTCTTTGGAGAGAATGGTTATTAATGTTGCTCTGCTATCCTGTTTGCGGCATATATTTTCACTTTCGGTGTAATTCTGAAGACCAGCGCTGTCTATGATTTTAAAGCATTTTTCATCATTTAATACCGTCCAATCGCCGCACATATTGTCAGCTATGTTTAAAAATAAAAAATTAAGTGATAAACATTTAGAATTTAATATTGCATGATATCTCAAGAATATTTATTTTTATATATACCGAATGAGAAAATGGTTGCATAAACTATTATAAATACTGTGGATATAAATACGTGATTGTTATTAATATTCATATTTTCATTTAGAATTTAATTTTATTATAATAAAAAGTATTATTAAATTCAATAATTTATATTGTAAAGTATTAATTACTTTAAATATGATAACATACTTTCATCGTTGCCTTATATAAGAGGTGTACAAGTACTCGATAAAGTACTTATAAATGTTTCGTAAATGTCAGTAAAACTATGCGAGATATTGTTATTTTCACAATTAATGGCCTTTTCATTAATCAGGAATATAGTGATAATTTTCTGCACAGTTTTTATTAAATTAATTATAATTTCAAATGCGTACCGAAATCATATTAATTAATGAGAAAGTAATCTTAGTTTTTTGATGGCAGTTTATAATCAAATTAAACAAATCAGATTTAAATTTAACATAGCTGTTAAATAGTTTTCAAAATAACTGGTTTCTAAAAGAATGCTTTTAAAAATTGTTTATTACTATTTAAATGTCGAGCACTTGATTATTAATATCAATAGTAAATAAAACTTAATTAAAATAAAATTATAGTCAATATAAAATTTATTACATAACAATCAAAGAGAACAAATTAATTATATTTGATTACATTAAAATGTTTCTTATTTATTCGTATTATTTATAGGTTTTATCAACTGATGCCTTAAAATTAAATTTTAATTAAACTTTTTAATTGAGTGTTAGATTTTAAAAAATATATTTTTTTATTGAATTATTATTTTAGTTATTAAATATAGGGAAATATATAGAGGCATAAATTAAGTATTAATAAAAGCATCATTTTTGATCATTATTTTTCTTTCTCTAATAAGACCCTCAAATTTTATGAGTTGACATAAGACGCAAAAATTAATCTTTACTTTATTTGCAAAAAAATGATTAGACATTACAATTTTAGATTATTTAAGTAAACCCGAAATGTTTGTGTGCGATTGTAATATTTGTTTTCTGCTTATGGCTAGATATAAGTTTGTTTACCAATCGATACAAGTGGTTGGAAACCATGATTTTGGGCAAATAAATGAATTAAACACAAATACAGTTGCATTCAATTCATTTAATTCATAAAATAACTCTATTTAGTTTTTTTTCACTAGAATTAAAATGAAATTTACAGTTACATTATTCGCTATTTTTACTGTGTTTTTCTCTCTACTAAATAATGGTAACACTTGTTTAAATGAAATTAAAAATTTTATTAAGGATCGCGAAAAAAATACAGTAGATTTCATTTAACAAAAAATGTTTCATTTAGTCTCTATAGTTAACGCAAGAAATGATAACTCAATGTGTGACAGCGATTGGGCACCGTATAGCGACGAGAAGTGCTACAAAATAGTCGCCACCGAAGGTCTGCAAAATTTTACCGACGCTAAGAAAGTGTGCGAACGGCTCGACACTGGCGTCGATTACATTCAAAGAGGAACAGGAATTTCTTACGCAATTTCTGTTCAGCACTCATAAAGTGAGAGACGATGTCTGGATTCTCGAGAAAGAGTACGGAAATGAGCTCAAGTGGAGCGAAATATCTGACAAGTCTATGATTGACGTGATTAAAGACAAACTGCGAATAAATTCATACATTTTTGGACATTGCATTCAAATTTCGGCGCAAACCGAGTCTAAGGGATGGTTGGCTCACGTGTCTTGCGGTAAGTTAAATGTGGTGCTCTGCGAGAGAGCGCAGGAGTGGTCGATGTCTTATCTGCAGCAGCAGTTCATTGAGATGAGACGCAATCCGGTGCCGCTCGGCTTCGTCTACGTTCAACTGGCCGGTCAGCCCGAACCGAACACACTCTGGCCGACCGTCAAGTGGCAGAACATTAGCGGCGAATACGCGGGTCTGTTCTTTCGAGTTGAGGGCAACGGTTCGGCTCAGTTCGATGCCGTCCAGGAGGACAGCTCTCCGCGATTGGTTCGGGTGACCAGTGATTCGAGTTCGTCGGGCAGTATTGGCACGCATGACATTACGCCAGGCGTGCAAAGCGTTGAATTCGCGATGGAAAGCAATCATAGAAGCTCTGGCTATAGTTTATCGTTTAATGTGTCCGCTGTTGAGGTCAGACCGCGTAACAGAGCGGTCAGAATATGTAAAAGAGTTTGACCTGAGTTTATATAATTCATACACAATTAGTTATATTTTATTATTGAACTATAGTTATTTTGACCTGACCTGACCTGACCTCAACTGAACTGATTATTTTACTTGAGATTATAAATTAGTTATAATTAGAACGAATTGTCTTTTGTAGTAAATTTTAAAAATCATAAATATATTTGATTTTTGTCATTAACATTATCTATTAATTATTTAATTGACTAAATAAAAGGCAATTAAAATATTTAAAAGCAAATAAAATATCAAATCTCAAAATGGCGAACTGTCTCGAGTGATTCAATTCTTGTTTTGAATAGTTATTAGTAGTAACTTATGGTAGAAATTTTATCACATAAGAGCTTATCTTTAAATAGTCGTTCGAAATCAAAACTGAAATTTTATTAATATTTATATTAATCACATGAGCGCGAAAATTCTGCTTTAATAAATATTTAAATGTTTCATTAAAATCAGATAAATATATTTCAAAAAAAATTCACACTTACAAACCTAAAGTAAAAATTTTAATTAAAATTGTTCATAATATTTGATAATTTAAATATAAATTTTCATAAGAAAATTTCGCAAAGCAAATACAACGAGTCTGTGGACCTCGCTGTCAAGAAATCTCCCACACCAACAGTATCATATGTCCTCAACCAAATATAATTACCGCTGCCTGGATCTGCTGACCAACTAGTATATGTTATTTTATTTCCCGTATTAGTCCAGTAATAGTCAGCCGACGACGAGTCGCGGCGACCGCTCGTCCAATAGAAATAATTATTAAATTGAGAGAGAAATGATTCCACAATTAATTGTTTAGTCTGCGATTCGATATCGATTAGAGTGGCGTTATATTTGCCACAAACTGTCACCGCGCTATCCCACGTGTATTTTATGTTTCTTTCGTTTAAAGGAACCACAAGAGCTTTGAATCTTTTTCGAGAGTCGACGAACGGCAGCCAATTGTCGACGAATACGCTTTGATAATAGTCTAACTTTTTTGTGGTTATGTTTAATTGACTTACGATATCATTTAATTTGCTCACTGTTTGGTTTATTATGTTTTCAGTGTAGATCAACTGTTTTACAGTAGTGCTAATCTGTAGTCTTATTTCGTTTATTGAAGTTTCATTAATTTTAATTCTATTCGCGGTGTTGTCTAATGTTCTGATTGTATCTTTCATTTTAATTGCGCTGTCGTTTACCTGACTCTTTGCTTCGTCTATGATTTCTTGCAGATATAGAAGCGTACCGTTTGGTAGTCGTTGACAGACCACTAAATTTCTTTTATCGCACGACACGTCCTGATAAATTGCCTAATGAGAAGTCCTCCGACGATAGTTGAACGCAATTGTGGTTTGAAATATTGTTAGGATAGCCATTCGCCCAATTGGTGTACACAAGATTAGAATTGTCTGTCCATTTAAATCGAGTGCCATCTCTTTTCGCTGCGATCCATACCGAGTCCACAACACCATTGACTTTGAAGAGAAAGTCATACACAAAGTCCTGCTCTTCCTTAGAGAGTAATGTTATTAAAGTCGAGTTGATATCCTCATATCGGCATCTATTTTCACTTTCGGTGTAAGACATAAGACATAAGACCAGCGTTTTCCATGATTTTGTAACACCTTTCATATTTATAAGCCGTCCAATCGCCGCATATGTTTTCAGCTATGTTTAAGAATATAAAATGTGTAATAATACATTTATAATTTAATATTGTAATAATATATCGAGAAAATATAATTCAATTATTAGTTATTTTTATATATAACGAATGAAAAAATGTTTGTCCCAACTATTATAAACACTAGAAATATAATTACGTGATTTTTATAAATATTCATATTTTTTTCGTAATTTAATTTAACTTATAATGTAAAATATTATTATCTTTAAAAATGTTAAGCAATATATAACTGCGTTTCATCGCTGCCTTATTTAAGTAGTGTACAAGTACTCGATAAAGCACTTAAAATGTTTTTCTAAATGTCAGTAAAACTATGCGAGATATTGTTATTATCACAATTCCAAAAACCTTTTCATTAATCAAAAAATTATAGATAATTTTCTGAACAGTTTTTTTTAAAGCTATTATAATTTATAATACAAACAGATATATGACTGAAATATTTTTTTAACATTTAATAATATTTTTGTAAATTATTATATCAGTAAAAAATTTAACGAATTCCGCACAAATTTATTTTACTATTTAAATATAAAATTTTATTTAAATTATTTGAAAAGTTAAAGAGTTATTAATTTTCAACTGCTTAACATTTATAGTTTATTATATGCATCATTAAATATACTTAATTATTAATTATACGAAAATCACTTGAAGTTTAAGTAATCTACACTTAAAATAAAAATACAATTGTTTTGATTTAAAAGTTGATTGAAAGCACTTATTTTGTGATTAATTGAAAAATAGCTGACCGTTCACTGCTATAGTAATTATTTACATAATTATTGAACAAACCATATGTTTGTAAACATTTCGCAACATTTGATTCACGTGTTTGTCTATCATTGAGATATAATTGTGATTTAGTTGTATCACTAAATGGTTTACTGATTTTAATTCAAAAAAAAAATTACTGTTAAACGATTTGCAATCAAAATGAATGAGTTATCGATTAATAATTGGCCGGTTTTGAAGCCAATTAAGTATTGGAATACTATTCACATTAGATTTGTTTATGTTTTCGGCAGAAGTGGTGACGAAGTGATTGTTGTGACCAATGATGACGAGGTTTACGCGTTTACGCGTTAGGGTTGGGTCACAAGAATGTGATGAAAGGGGCGACACTTGTGGAGCAGTTGTGTCAAAAACCAATTAAATTAATTCAGTCGAATAATCGTGAACAACATATTTACGTGTTGGCACTCACAAGAAGTGGTCAAGTCTATAGTTGGGGTGAGAATCAATACGGATGTCTGGGAAATGGAAGCGTCGATGACTGCTATACACCGACTGTAATCAATGCTTTGAATGGTTTGCATGTAATCGATGTCTGCTGCGGTGATACTCACAATCTTGCGTTAACCGAATCGGGAGAAGTCTATGCGTGGGGTTATTATGAGTACGGAAATGTGGGAAACGGTTATGTCGAAAGTCCGCAAATGATTCCCATAAAAGTTTCGGCTTTAAGTGGCGTCAAAATCACTGCAATCGCGTGCGGAGGCGAGCATTCAATAGCGCTCACCGAGAGTGGAGTGGTTTATGGTTGGGGTAATAATAGTTGCGGTCAGTTAGGGATTGGCAACACAAGAAATCAATTCATTCCCATTAAAGTGGAGTTAAGCGAAGGAATAATTACGAAAGTATGCGCTGGTAATAGACACACATTATTGTTGTCGACGACTGGAAATGTGTATGCGTTCGGTGACAACAGTGAGGGACAGATTGGAGACGGAAGTAATGTTAACGCCTTGTCAGCTATAAAATTAATTATAAAGGATGCAAAAATAATCGATATCTGTGCCAATCAAGAGTCAAACATTTCGATAGCAATGTCTGAGGAAAAGCGTTGTTTGGTTTGGGGAGTAAAGGATTACTTAAGACCGAGAGATGTGACGCAAAACACTATCAATGATGTGTACAATTATTATTCTAACGTTTTGATTACTTTAAGACCGATATGTTTGATGCCAGACATCTATGAGAGACTAAGTCACTCGTTTGATGTCCAGAAGTATAGCGATCTTAAGTTTAAAGTAGAAGGAAAATACATTTATGTGCAGAAATTGTATCTCAAAATTGTTTGCAAACACTTCGATGACATGTTTTCAAACGATTGGCTCGAAAGTGATGCCAAAGAGATCGAAATTAATGAATACTCGTATAATGTTTTCTACGCACTCCTCAAATATCTTTGCACCAATAAAGTGGTAATAAATACTGAAGAAGTCATTGATTTGTACGATTTGGCGAACAGTTATTTCGAAGAAAAACTCAAATATGAATGCAAAATATTAGTCGAGACTAATATAAGCATTGATAATGTTTGTCATTTGTTTGCAAACGCAGTGAAATACAATTCTCAAGAATTGCAAGAAATATGCATTAATTATGCTTTCGATAAAATGAGTGATGTCTGCTTTACCGAAGGCTTTAAGCAATTGAATGGAAACACAGCCAAAGTTTTATTGGAAAAGATTGGCAAAGATTTTAGAATAATGATAAAATGAATTAAATTTAATGCGACTCTAATATGTTTTATATAAATGTCTACAATTTATAATTGATTTGATTTCTTTTTTTGGTTAATATTTATATCGAATGTAATTACTTTAAATCACTTATTGTTAAACAAAAAAGAAGATAACAATAAGTATGACATTATATTTTGCATACGAATTAATACTTAATTTTTAATAACGTTTTTACCAATTATTGATAAAATTTTATAATTATACTAAATGTAAGGTATTATTGTGAGTCATTTATGAAATTTATTACTTAATCAAAATCAATTTTACAAAAAAATTTGACACATAACGTAGTTCGTGACCGCTGGTGTCGAGTCGTACCAAACGCCAGAACTGCCGGACCAGTAGATGCGGATATAGGGGTTGATTGGGTTATTGGTGTTAAAGTTAGAAAATGTTATTTGATTTCCAGTCGTTGTCCAGTAATAGTTGGCCGACGAATCGTTGCGACGACCGCTCGTCCAGAAGTATTGATAAATGAGACCGAGTTTACTCAAAAACGATTCCACTATTAACTGTTTGGTTCGCGATTCGATATCGATTAGAGTGGCGTTATATTTGCCGCATATGCTGACCGCTCCGTCCCACGTGACGATCGAGTTGGACTCCACGCGCGGCACCACAAGAGCTGCCGATCTCTTTTGCGAGTCGACAAACGGTTTCCATTGATCGGCGAATTGCTGGACAAAAGTGTTTAACGTTTTTCTCGTTGTGTCCATTCGAGCGATGGTATCGTTTAGTTTGTACGCAGTGTTAAGCAATAGAGTTTGAGTGTCGTTCAGCTGTGTTACAGTGCTGTTCAGTTGACGACTCGTTTCGTATAAAGAGGTTTCATTGTCGCCAAACTTAATGGCCGCGACTTTTACGGTATTTTGGCTGTCATTCAATTTGCTCATCACTTTAGTTGAGCTGTCGTTTAACTCTTTACTCGTTTCGTTAAAAACAGTTTGCAAATGCAGAACCGAAATGTTTAGCAGTCGCTGACAGACCACCAAATTTTTTTTACCGCACAACACGTCAACCCATTTGCCAACAAATATATCCGCCATTATTTCGGCGCACTTGTGATCCGAAACATTACTCGGATAGCCATCCGCCCAATTAGTGTACACCATATAGGAATAGTCTGACCATAAAAATCTGATACCACTTCTGTTCGCTGCGATCCATACCCTCTCGAACACGGCGTTAGTTTTGAATAGAAAGTCATACACAAAGTCCTGCTCCTCTTTCGAGAGAATTGTTATTAGTGTTGAACTGTTATCCTGTTTGCGACATATATTTTCACTTTCTGTATAATTCTGAAGACCAGCGCTTTCGAGTATTTTAAAACACTTTTCATCCTTAAATGCCGTCCAATCGCCGCATGTGTTGTCAGCTATTTTAAAAATATATAATATAACTAAATATTTAGTATTTAATATTATGATTTATTATATCTTTAATATATAATTTGTTTTTTAATTATTTTTATACATACCTAATGAAAAATTGTTTGCACAAACAATTATATACACTATGAATATAATAACGTTAAGGTTATAAATATTCATATTTTATTTGGAATTTAATTTCATTATAATGTAAAGTATTATTTACTGTAAAAATGTTAAGAATATAACATATATCTCTACCTTTCATCTCTACCTTATATAGCAATTGTATAAGTACTTTATAAAGCACTTAAAAAAGTTTCGTAAATGTCAGCAAAACTATGGGAGATATTGTTATTTTCACAATTATTGTTGACCTTTTCATTGATCAGAAATTAGTGATAATTTTCTATAAATGTCATTATAATGTCAAATGCATACCAACAGTACATTAGATTAGGGAATAATTAATGTCAGTTTTTTGTGTTAGTTTATAATCAAATTAAATGAATTATATTTAATATTAATATACGATGTGTATGTCATGTTTTTCTTTAGAATTTAACTTAAATGATTCGTATATATATTTATTATTAATATTATTAATAAATGGAAATAATAATTTATAAATAAAATATTAAACTATTGAGTACATTATACTAATAATATTAGTAGTTTGTTATGAATTATAGGATTTTCAGAAAGGCTTTTCATTTTAAGCTTTACTCAAATTTGAGATAAAAAGCCAATAATATTTTATGCAGTCATGCTTTTGAAAGATTGACTTTTATTAAATTATATCATATTTAGTTCAAATTTCAACATATTTATTGTTTAAAGTAAATAATTATATATTACTCATGAAAATCTCGAGGTTTTTAAGCCTACGCTCATCACTAATCTAAAGCATCGCATATCTAACATATCTTGTATACCAAACATTACTGTCTATAATGAATTAATCGTTTAGAGTGAAATTTATTATTTTTATTTTAATTTTACAAAAATATTTGGCATATAATAAAGTTGATGTCATTTGCATCCGAATCTACCCATAAGTCAAAAGTTTTGTCGAGAATCGCTACGATATATAAATATGTGTTGATTGGATTGATGTTATAAAAGTTTGTAAATGATATCTGATTTCCCGTATTAGTCCAGTAATAGACACCCGACGATGAATTGCGACGACCGCTCGTCCAATACACTCCATGAGGGAGTTGACCAATAAATGATTCCACTATTAATTGTTTAGCCTTCCATTCGATATCGATTAGAGTGGCGTTATATTTGCCACAAATGGTGTTCGCATTATCCCACGAGTACTCCGAGTTTGACTCGAGACGAGGCACTACAAGAGCTGCGGATCTCTTTTGCGAGTCGACAAACGGTTTCCATTGATCGGTGAATTGATCGACAAAAGTGTTCAACTTTTTTCTCGTTACGTCCAATTGAGTTACGGTATCGTTCAATTTGTGTCCACTGTTGAGCAATAGATTTGAAGTGTCGTTCAGCTGTGTTACAGTGCTGTTCAGCTGACGGCTTGTTTCGTATAAAGAGGTTTCGTTTTCAACCAATTTTATTGCCGCAACTTTTACTGTGTTTTGGTTATCATTCAATTTAGCGATGATATCGTTTAACTCTTTACTAGTTTGGTTATAAATACTTTGCAAATGCAAAACTGAAATGTTAAGCATTCGCTGACAAACAACCAAATTTTTTTTACCGCAAGACACGTCTAACCATTTCCCTACAACCATATCGCCCATTATTTCAGCGCAATTATGATCCAAAGCATTGCTTGGATAGCCATCCGCCCAATTGGTGTACGAGATATAGTAATTGTCTGACCATAAAAATCACGTACCATTTCTTTTCGCTGCGATCCAAACCGAGTCGAGCACAGAGTTAGCTTTGAATAGAAAGTCATGAAGAAAGTCCTGCTCTTCTTTGGATAAAATAGTTATTATTGTCGAACTGTTATCCTGTTTGCGACATATGTTTTCACTTTCGGCGTAAGTCTGAAGACCAGCGCTTTCTATGATTTTGAAGCATTTCTCATCTTTAAATGCAGTCCAATCATTGCACGTGTTGTCGGCTGTATTTTAAATAAGAAATAATATCAAAAACATATATTATAAAAAAATAATATTGTATAAAAAGACATTTTGTATTTTATATTATGAGTATATATCTAAAAATATATTCTCTTTATATACATACCAAATACAAAAATATTTGCAAAAACTATTATAAACATTATTAATATTATTTGATTCTTAAAAAAATACATGTTTTATTATAAATTTATTTTTATAATAATTAAATAATTATAAAGTATAAATTATAAATAAAATGCGTACTTTCAATTGTCTTATATAAGCTAATTATAAGTGAGACTTTTAACAGCAGTTGTTGTCTAAAGCCTAGTCATGCTATGCTTATCTCGATCTGTACTTATTTGCCAAATTTTAAACTACAATTATTGTTATAAATAATTATTTCATAATAA
>JAQIYA010000828.1:0-16464 GCA_034699355.1 Microtritia minima
CGAACTGGTCTGTGCTGATGTCGGCGCCGCTGATTCCGGATTCTCAGTCTCCTCCGGAATCTCCAGCTCAGATCGTGGCGTCGACTCTTCGAGCACCTCGTCGGCCACTATCTCCGCCTCCTCTTTACGCTCAGCCATTTCGACGTCTTCGCCGGCCTCGTCCGTGTCGTCCGAGATCGTCTTAGTTTTGGTCTTTCTCTGTCGATATCGGCGCCACAAGAACCAGATCACAGCGACGGCCAGAATTATTAGCAATATTACGATAAGCAATATCCATATCCATCCGATTCCAGACTTTTTCGCTGAACCTGTTGTTCCCGATGTTGACGGCGACGTCGATGGCCATTCAGTAGTGGGATCTGGAGTGGGATCTGTGGTCGTCGTTGTTCTCCTGAAACTTGTCGCGCAAATCAAGTTTCTAATAGATTTTGTGAGCCGAATGCTCGACGAATCAAAAGACATGTCTACGATGTAGGCCTCAGCATCGCTATCGGCCACTTCTATCGCCCGCACCGCGTAATCGCCATTCGTGTCGAACTCCATCTCGAAGAACATCCGCTTGTCGTTGTCGGCCGCCGTCAAATCGGAAATCGCGACCGCGGCCGTTATATTGCGGTCCGAAATTGTAACGCAGCCGCTATTCGGGTCGTAAATCCATTTCATTTCCTTCGTCTGCCTAAATATGTGCGCCATTTGTTTGGGTTTGGTTTTATCGTCCGGATGTGCCTCTGAATAATAGGCACATTAAGTAAATATATTTTCATCCGCTCTCACACTATTCATACCTTCGTAGTAAACAATGGCTTGATTTGGTAGAGTATTGTCGTTCAGCGGCAGCGAAACGATTGGTTTGACGCGCGACTCGAAACCAGACGGAAAATGACTGTACAGTTGGCGCATATTTAATCTATCGTTTGAATGGTCGGGATTGTAAGGATCGATCGAGTATCTCATCGACCAAACAATTCTCGAGTAATCATCGCTGTATTGAACCTGATAGGCATATAAATAGTGGACGCCATTGATCTGAATAGAAAAGCAATTGTTTAAATTTTCATACATCAAGTAAAACATGTAAAATAATGTTTTATGTTTACAGGACTCAGATATGCGTAAATAATTGTGTTATGGTTAAAGTCTCGCGGCCAATCATTTTTGTCTTTTTCTGGAAACCGAAAACTGTAGGCCGATATGAAGTTTTCGATGTCCGCAAGTTTGCTGCCATCCGTCTTCACATTCCAGTCTCGCCATCGATGAGCTGCATCATAAGACACTCCACTTTCATTATTGTAATTAATGTTTTCTATACGGTATGGAACAGTATCGCCATTGATGTCCAGAAATAATATCAGATCAGATCCCAAACGGATTGTATTTTTCACGAAAAGTTTGTCCTTAAGAGCGCAAATATAATTGTGCGCGTCTTCGTCTGTGTTCGGCAACTCCGGCAACGGTTTCCATCTAAGTGGTAATGGAGTTTCAGTAAAATCCATTTTCACATCGTTTAGATCTATCGGTATTTCGCTTATGTTTTCCCAATCGTCGGCTATAATATTGATTGAAAAATTTACTATAATAATAATTAACAGAAGCGCTAAACTCATAATTGATTAAAAACTTATTAAAAAATCAGTCAGTAATTATTTAATTTGCATTAAAGTAATTGATATTTAAATTTTTGTTAATCAGATAAGTTTTGAACTGTTTTTTTAATGCTTTTAATTGACATCTATTAGATAATAACTGTCATAATGATGTTATTTTATCAAACTATCTGCGCGTTAGCCTAAAACTATATATTGTTAATAAAATTATAAGTATTAATAATAGATCGTTGATATTTTAATGATATTCAATTAATAAGCCTAACAATTAGTTAACCTAATAATAACTGACAAATGATTTGACAGTTGAGTGTTTAAAGCCTAATAAATTTAATAAAGTACAGTATGTCGAGCTAAATAAGTAACTATTATGTAACAATAATAATAATAATTGATATGCGCGTAATTTGACAGCATTTTAATTAATCTGGTCAATGAATTATTAAATTAAACGCATATTAATAATTGAATGTTATGTATCATTCATTGTTTGGGAACATATTGGGATAATATTTTGTATTATGCAATAATTAAATTTATAAAACCGTTAACATTCAAATTATGAAAACAATAAAAAAACTGCGTTTAATATTTGACTTAGAAATTAAAAATATTGATGACGCGCGCACACATTCACAGAAAATTTTTATGAATAATTTCAAAATTTTTATATTTTTTAATAAATTGTAAATATATTTTATTGTAAAATTTCTTGTTAACTCTATGCGTTAAGCATGAGTTGTTTATTTATACATGTATTTTTTTAAACGTTTATCTATTAAAATTAAAATCGAAAACAGATTTTATTGATATATTCATATAATCAATTAAAATACTCACTGTATTCCTATTGTTATATTAAACAACTTTAAAGTGTTTTATGAAAACTTGAAGTTTGTTTATTCATTTAATCGTCATAAATGAATATAAAATTATATATTCATAGTGTTAACAAGTTAGGTTAAAGGTCAATAAAAATTACAATCGTTTAAAGTTTTGATCATCACTACGCAGAAGTGTAAGCGTAAGTTTGTATTCAAAATGTTTAATATCTAACCTTTAAATAACCACATAATAACTTTTCGACATTTTCAATATTTGTTTATATGTTTACTTTAGAATACACAATAATTGGTAAAAGGATGTGATTTACACAAATCCTTACTTATATATTATTATACTTGTAAGCAAAAAGTATTTAATAGTCTAATAAATTACACTCATATTAAGCGCCAAAAATCTGGAATACATATAATAAAATACTACTGTAAATACAGTTAACAAGATTAAAGAGGCAATAGATTATAAATAGCAAAATAAGATTAAAATAAGAAAATAGAGATGTGAAACATATAGCGCAGAGCGCGAGAGAGAGCCAAAGCCAAAGCGAAAGCTGGGCTTCAAAAAGTTTTATAAATAACTTTAATGATCATTAGCGGAGCTTTAGTGACACTATTAACTGTTTTTAAAGCAACGTTCAGTTGCTTTTTTTGCACCAAAAGCGAACTATAATTAGTTCTATGAATTTTAAGCCACTCGTGCGGTATTTTCTTCATTTGGCGCACACAAGCAAAACAGTTCGCTAGCGTTTAACTCCGAGATAGATATGCCGTATCTATTGGCAGATGAGTGATGGATAACTAGTCGACAAACTAAATATTCAAATCTGTTTACGTGATTACTGTTATCGTGCGCTGATGTTAGCTGTGATTTTCGTCAATCGACTGTTGATTTCGAAGAATAAAACTTATTTTTAATAGTAATAGTTTAGAATGTCGTTTCGTTTGACTATTGTTTTCATTGCGACTATTTTTATATTAGTCACTCTACGAGTTGAAAGTCTTCCAAGTCTTATAAAAGTTGGTAAGTATAACATACAATAAAATTATTTGCAAATATAACACGCAATAACTATTTTTTATATAAAATTATAATTAATTAAACTGTAACGTAAATAATATATGCATTACTGTATTTGTTACAAATAAAGCAAAAATTTTAGTAAATTATTGTTTAACGCTTTCATCACATAAAGGCGGTCTGTTCGCTGTGGATGAAGAGGAGCAGGAGTTGGCGTTTCGGTTTGCGATCGATCGCCTCAATAACGACAACTTTCTGCCGAAAACCACTTTAGTGGCTCTCGTCGAGAGAATCGGCAAAAGCGACTCATTTCACGCCCACCAAAAAGTATGCAGTCTATTGCCGAACAAAGTGGTGGCCATTGTCGGGCCGCTCGACCACATCGCCTCAATGCAGGTGCAGTCCATCTGCGACGAGCTGGAGATACCACACATCGAGAGCCGACTCGACATCGAAGCGGAACGCTCGGCGATGTCCATCAATCTCTATCCGCAGCCCTCCGTTTTGGCGCGCATTTACATCGAACTGATCAGAGCGCTCGAATGGGACTCGTTCGCCATTATCTACGAAGAAAATTGGGGTATATCTAAAAAATTAATGGTCACAACTTTAGTATTAATTCTTTAATTAAAAAACTAAACAAAACAACATTTCAGGCATTTTGCAGTACAAGAATTTATTCCCGCTGTACCGCAACGAGAGTTGGGACGTACGGCTGTATCAGTTCGCTGCCGATACTCCTTATCGCGAAACGCTTCGCACGGTTAGAGTCAATGGTCAGAGCAATATTATACTCGACGTTCGACGGGAGAATATTCTTGAAGTTTTGAAGCACGTACGCGCGCGCACTAAGCTTTGTACTTCTTTATATCGATTTATAAAACTTGAATATTTGTTTATAAATATAGGCACAACAGGCCGGCGCTCTCACCGAAGATTACCACTATTTATTCACTTCGCTGGTAATAAAATTCTAGCCTTAAAAATTCCAGATAATAACTGATAACTTTTAAATTTGTACACAGGATGTGCACGCCTTAAATCTGGACGACTTTATCGTTAGCCGCGCCAAACTCACGTCATTCAAACTGGTGAGCGAGTCGAGCGCCGATTTGGACGGTTTATCACAGGACTGGAGGGCTTACGCGTCCAGATTAGGCAGACGTAACTTTTTAACGCCGCCGAAAAATTTTCAAGTATTGATCTTTTGTGAAATTGTGTTCAGTTTAAGTCATTGGTTTTACTGTGTATTCTCATTAAAGGCCGAATCAGCGCTGATCTATGATAGCGTCAAACTTTTGGCGTACAGTCTGAGAGAATTAGAAACGATTGGCGATTCGCAGGAGATTTCCTGCGACAAAGAAAATCAATGGACTCACGGAAGCTCTCTTATTAATTATATGAAACAGGTTTCTTCAGCTGCTGTTTACTATCAAAAGTGTTTCATTATTTTGTCCATATGTTTGCCAATAATAAATGTTTATATATTTGAAACCAATAGATCGGCGCCAAAGAACTAGTGAGCGACTCGATGTCACCGCCTCTGTTGCGCACATTTTTAGGCATCACTGGTCCGCTCGAGTTCGACAACTCCGGCTTTCGCTCCAACTTTAATCTGGACATTATAGTCAACACCGAAAAAGGATACGAACCGGTAATACTCTTTCTCTATGTAATAATTTCATTATTATATATATGTTGTCCGCTTTAAATAAAAGACTGCCTACTGGTCCGGCGGCCGACTAATCCGAATCAGCGAAAACTGGTCGAAGCACTACACGAAGTCTTCGTGGGGCGGCGAAACGCTGACCATCACGACCGCCCTCAACGAGCCGTTCTTCATGCTGAAGGACTCGTCCGAAACGCACTCCGGTAACGACATCTACGAGGGCTATGTTGTCGATCTGGTGGACCAGCTCGCGGAGAGGTTCAACTTCAAGTACAACATCCGACCTGCTCTGGACGACAAGTACGGCGACAATCAGACCGGTAAGTGGAACGGCATGATTGGCGAGATTCTCAACGGCACGGCCGACATCGCGGTCGCCGATCTGACCATCACCTCGACTCGCGAGTCGGCGGTCGACTTCACCTATCCGTTCATGACCACCGGCATCACCATTCTCTACAAGAGACCCACCACTAAAGTCACCTCTTTGTGGGCGTTTCTGTCGCCGTTTTCGGACACCGTCTGGAACTACATGTTCGGCGCGCTAATTATGGTGAGTGCGTTACTCTTCTTCATCGGCCGCTTCACGCCGTACGAGTGGGTCAATCCTCACCCCTGCCGTCAGGACAATCAGGTGTTCGAGAACGTGCTCAAGAGTCGCAACAGCTTTTGGGTGACAATAGGCTCGCTTATGCAACAGGGATGCGATATCGCGCCCAAGTATATCACAACCATTTACCCGTTAAAAGTAAATATAACTAATTTCGTTGTTAACCCTTTTGCAGGGCGTTGTCCACTCGCCTCATCACCGCCACGTGGTATTTCTTCACTCTCATCATAATAGCCTCCTATACCGCCAATTTGGCGGCGTTCCTGACCATCGAGACCGTTCCCTATCCGTTCTTAAATGTCGAGGGACTCGCCAATCAGACGCAAGTCAAGTATGGATGCAAACACGGCGGCGCCACATATAGCTTCTTTCAGGTGGACATTAGATTTACTTTTTCAAAAAAAAACTATAGACAATCAAAAAAATTCATAACAAAAAAAATTTCTTTTACCGCAGAACTCGAAAATTCCGATTTACGTGAAAATCAAGGAATTCATGAACAAGAATCCCGAGGTCTATATGGGCACCAAACACGACAAAATCAAGAAAGAGAACGACTACGAGCGGGTGGAGCGCGAGGACGGCAAGTACGCCGTGTTCGTCGAGTCCGCCCGAAACGAGTACATCACTCAGCGTCACTGCAATCTCACCCAAATCGGTTCCCCACTGGACAACAAGGGTTATGGTATCGCCACCAAAATGGGTGACCCGCGACGGACGCTGCTGTCCGAGGAGATCATTCACCTGCAGGAGACCGGCGAACTGCAGAAACTGAAGGACAAGTGGTGGACGCAGAAGCGCGGCGGCGGCGCGTGCGTCAGCAAACCGACTCAGGCCATCACCAAACTGGGCATCAGTAACGTCGGCGGCGTGTTTGTGGTGCTCATCGCCGGCGCGGTCATCGCCTTCTGTCTCGCCATCTTCGAGTTCATCTATAAGACTCGCATCATCAACATTAAGAGAGTGAGTTCGTTGAGCGAGAGGTGTTGGAAATTGTTATCTATATTTCGATGTTGTTTCGCTGCTTATAGGATACCGGGTTTGGCGAAGACCTGCTCGACGAGATCAAGTTTGTGCTGTCGTGTCAGTCCAAGACTAAGATAGTGAAGAGAAAGAGCGATAAGAGCTTGTGTGGCAGTAAGAAGACATTGTCGGGAAGTAAGACTGGTTCCACACCACGCTTGGAGTCACAACTCTCCACCTATTATTGACATTCATTTAATTCAATTTAAAGAATTATCTATATTTAAATTTATTTTTAATGCACGGTTTAAGATATTCTGTTGAATGAATTTAAGTTAAAATTGTTTCGATTATAGATTAATAAAAAAAAAAGATTTTTTCAAATGAAGACTCTGTTTTAATTTTAACATAAATATGTAATGCTGTATTTATTTTAATTTAATTAATATAAAAATTAATATAATTATATATCTCATCTTTAAAAAATTAATCGGGTTTATATGATCGGGATCTGATTCTTCTATATATAAATACATTTAACGTTGAATGTCTAAGTTTCCATGAAATATAAACATAAATTGAAATCTTAAACAACAAAATTTAAAATATCTTTAGTTTTTTTATACAATGACCTCAACATACCTACAATGAATTCATTTATTTTCAAAAATCTTATTGGGGTCTACACCCAAACTAGACCTCATCACTGTATAATATGGTGACTTATTCAACGATTCATTATAGTAATCATTTTCTTCAGATACAATTATTTCGCTGTAATCATTTTCTGGTTCTACATAATAGCCATTTTGGTTATTTGCATATAATTCTAGTTCATTGTTATCTTTATTATTCATTATTACTTTTTTCTTACACCATATTCTAAATTTTTTTGGAATACAAATCAAAGCGATTATAACCAATATTAATACAATTACTATAACTATTAGAATCACCACTAATTTAGCCATACTTAGGCCTTCTTCGGGAACCTTATTATCCATAACCTGCTCGTAATATTTTACATAATCAATTTCCATAATATTGTTTGAATCATTTCTTAGGCTATAACTGTCTAATTGATTGTAATATTTTGAATCCACATGCAATATAAAACGCAAATCAAAATAATCGTTGAATGGCTGAGTCTTGTCGGCATCAAACTTATAGAACTCTTCCAGATTTTGTCTATGAAATACATAATCGTTAACTTTCCAAACGATATCCCTTTCACTCCACTCCAGACTGTATTCATTAAACGTTTCGCTAACGTTTATCATGTTTATATAATTAGAACTAATTATTTTACCGTCACTAAGAAGAAATCCATAAATTCTATGCCTTCGAGACGCGTATTGGCTTATATATTCGAATGTTGAGGCGAGAACTATATAATTAAATTTATCATTTCTGGTGTGTCTTAATTTTAAATTTATTTGGCCTTTTAACGGAAGTTTTGCCCTAATTTTAAACAAACCGCGTTTTTGGTAGTATTTTTGACAAATAGCAATATAGTCCAAAGTATTGCCAGCCCTTTCCAAAAAATCAATCTCCGGCTTAATTTTCAAAATGCCATCAGATATTTGTATTGGATATGCTTCGGAATCGTATACTTTACTTTCTAAAAAATAAATTTTTAATTTAATTTATTGTACAAAATATAATTATCAATACCTAAAGAATATATTCGATTTGTTCCCAATAATATATTATAATACACTATAAGTTTACTGTTAACCATTATTTCTATACATACCTTATTATAATAAATACTATTTCTTACCATTTGTTAAGCTTTTTATCTGCCAATTATATTCATTAATAACATTGCCATCAAATTCTTCATTAAAATTTAATGTCTGTTGAAATGAATAGATTTTTATATTGACTGTCATTGTGATAATAATAATTTTAATAAATAAATAATTATTTGCCATTTAATTATTTTTATTTTATTATTTAAATAAAGACAAATAAATTTCAGATTATTTATAAGCTTAAACGAAAACATTATACTTAATATTAAATTTATTAAGAATTTAATGCTTGATTTAAAGAAACAAATTTTCTATTTATGTGTATTATAACAGGAAGTTGTAGTTATATTTATAGTTATTTTTAAGATCATAAGAACAAATTATTTCAATAATTTGAGTAATCTTTATGCTAAAAACGCTAATAAGTGTAACATTAAATTACCAGTAGATTGAAAATAACTAATTATTTCATAGGAAATGATACGAGTGTTAAAGAAGATGAAGGAAACTGGAACTGCAATACATAAGTTTGATAGCTCTTATCATTCATATTTACCAGAAAAAAAGATGTTCATCTAAATTACAAAATGTTGCTTAGAGTTTACAAAATTAAGAATAGGCCTTAAAGTTTGGAAATTAAGAGAATGCGAGACATATTTCTTGCATATCCGTTACTAATTTATTCACTATTAAATACTTAAGCAAATCTGATTTTGAGTAAAATACTTGACAACTATATTCAGCTCGGTTTGTATCAAATTGTATTTTTTTTGCTTTCACTCTCAAAAGAGAAAATTTTCGAAATTTTCTAAACGATTTATTTTTCTATTTAAATTTAAATATTTATTTATACAATCTCTTGCCTAATAATCATCCAAAATGGAAGTAAACAATAATCAATCAGAATGCATACCACAACAACTAACAACCTTAACAAACAATATTGGAGTATCAATTATGGTGACCAGAATATTGTTGAGATTCCCTGCAGAATGACTAAAAACAATTTAATATAAGTGAAGAAAACGTGGAGAAATTACAGATTACAGGAGAAATATTTTTCACTGGATTTTTACATATTTCAATAGTTTTTCATTAGATTTTACATAAGATTTAAAATCAACACATTCCATGTAAAAGTTAACATAAATACAAACTTCAGAATTTACTAAATCATGTGGAAGTAAGAATACATTTTCGGGCAGTAAGACTGGTTCCACACCACGCTTGGAGTCGCAACTCTCCACCTATTATTGACATTCATTTAATTCAATTTAAACAATTATCTGTATTTAATTTTATTTTTAATGAAGAGTTTAATGATATTCTATTGAATATCTTAAAGTTAAATTTGTTTCGATTATAGATTAATGAATAATGATTTTTTCAAATGAAAACTGTGTTTTAATTTATTTACTATTTTAAACTTAAGAGCATTTAATTAATAGAATTAACATTTTTGTATTTCTACAAAGAATTTGTAATATTTTAAGAGTAGAGTAATTAAACTCAAATTACCTGAAATAAAATTTACTAAATCTATAAAAATAAATAATTTTTATCAAAAGTTGATTTTATTGTTAGAAAAATTAAAAATTAAACATAAATAATGCACGCGACATAACAAATGAATTAAATATTTTCAAAAAAATTGCATCAAAATTTCAACATTCAAATTAAAACAGTTTAATATTCATTCATTTTCTTAAAGCATGGATTCGAATCAAAATAAAAGCATTCTTTCACAGATCAGCAGAATATTTACGAACAAGAAAGACAAAAAAGACTTGGATAGCAAAAAGTTGGAGAAAAGTATGAGAAAAGACTCGACAAAGCAATCAAATATTGGCACACAGAATGAGAAATGTTCGACGAGTGCCGCAGAGATCGGCGATATTGTTATCAATCAATCGGATGATGAGAGCAGTGAGTCTTCGACAGCTCCATCATTGGCCTAAATCAAAGCAGCGCTTGAATGTCCCGCTTGTTTCTGTCACGTTTCGCCGCCAATAATTCAGTGCCAAAACGGACACATATTCTGCAAAGTGTGTGAACAAAATAATAGAATGAAAACATTTCCGATGTGTCGCGTGACTATTATGCATAGGATTCGCAATTTACAGTTAGAGAAGTTGGTCGAGGACTTGATTTTTGACTGCAGGTATACACTCGACGGCTGCGCTGTTCAGACGAGATTCGCCGACAAGACTGAACACGAGGACATTTGCTCGTATAGACCATACGCGTGTCCGCTGTACTGCCAATGGAGCGGCAATTTGGAGCAGTTTTTAATACATCTCGCAATGCCTCACAATTACACAAAGATTCGCAATTCGCGTAAAATCACATTCAGTGTCCGAAATACTCGAGAAATAGGCGAAGTGACGTGGTTTAAAATTCTTAGGTGTTATTCTCACCATTTTCTGGTGGTTCAGGTGAAGAGGACTCATTGGGTACAACACCACTATATGCATGTCCAGATTATAGGTGACACACAAGTAGCGGATCAGTTTGATTACACAGTGGAAGTGCGAGGAAATAAAAGAAGTATGATATGGGAGTCGTCAGTGAAATCAATTCGTGTCTCCGAAGTGGAGATGAGACCAACTGCTATCAATTTTGACAGCGAAACATTGAAATCATTTATCGCTAGCAATGAGATTAATCAAAAAAGATTTACATGTAAAGTGAAGATTAAGAAGAAGTGAAGAAGAGCTATAATAAGTTGTAATAATAAGTTATAATAAGTTCAAAATGTCTTCTCGCTAAACAAATTTAAATAATGAATTTATTAATCAAATTATCTAAATATAATATAATTAATTTAAATATATTTTGTTGTATCATTGATATAATACAATTTATACAATTCTATACATAAACTTTATAGAATATAAATAAATAATTTTATTATTTATTTAAAACATAGATCCTGGTATAATCTGGTGACTTCTTTAACGATTCATAATAGTTATAATTTTCTTCAGATTCATTTATTTCGCTGTAATAATTATCATTATCGCCATTTTGGTTATCTATATATAATTCTAGTTCAATGTTATCTTTATTATTCATTATTACTTTATTCTTACTCCATATTCTAAATTTTTTTAGAATACAAATCAAAGCCATTATAACCAATAATAACACAATTACTATAACTATTAGAATCACCACTAATTTAGCCATACTTAGGCCTTTTTCGTGAACCTTATCCATAACCTGAGCGTAATATTTTACATAATCAATTTCCAGAGCATTGTTTGAATCATTTCTTAGGCTATAACTGTCTGATTGATCGTAATATTTTGGATTCACATACAGAACAATACGCAAACTATAATAATCGTTGAATAGCTGAGTCTTGTCAGCATCAAACTTATAAAACTCTTCCAGATTTTGTCTGTGAAATACATTATCATTAACTTTCCAAACGATATCCCTTTCACTCCACTCCAGACTGTATTCATTAAACTTTTCGCTAACGTTTTTCATGATTATAAAATTAGAACTAATCTTTTTACCGTCACTAAGAAGAAATCCATAAATTCTTTGCCTTTTATATGCGTATGTTGAGGCGAGAGATATAAAATTAAATTTATCATTTCTGTTGTCTCTTGATTTTAAAGTTATTTCTCCTTTTAACGGAAATTTTGCCCTAACTTTAAACAAACCGCGTTTATGGTAGTATTTTTGATAAATATAAATATGATCCAAAGTATTGTCAGCCCTTTCCATAAAATCAATCTCCGGCTTAATTTTCAAAATTCCATCAGATATTTGTATTGGATATGTTTCGGAATCATATTCTTTATTATCTAAAAAATAAATATATAATTTAATTTATTGTATAAAATATAATAATCAATACCTAAAGAATATATTCGATTTGTTCCCAACAATATATTATAATATACTATAAGTTTACTGTTAACCATCATTTTGAGACATACCTTATTGCATAAATTCTATTTCTTACCATTTAAAGTATATTAAAAATTTTTTTTAACTTACAACATATATAATTCACAATTTCAGTGAATAGTTTTGATGTCTAATGCCAGACACTCGAGGTTTTCGATTACTTTCAGTAATCATCATCTATGGCTTATTGTTGAGCCAGAAATGGTTATTTGAGGCGAATTTTAATTGTTGAGAGGCATATCATTAAGTTTGAAAAAAGTTTTCTTACCATTTGTTACGCTTTTTAACTGCCAGTTATTTCCATTAATAACATTGCCATCAAATTCTTCATTAAAATTTAATGTGAATAAAACTGAAGAGATTTTTATATTGACTGTCATTGTGATGATAATAATTTTAATAAATAAATAATTATTTGCCATTTAATAATATTTATTTTATTATTTAAATAAAGACAAATAAATTTCAGATTATTCATAAGCTAAACCAAAAACACTATACTTTATTGTATAAATACTAAATTAATTATGCAATTATTGTTTGATTCAAAGAAACTTTTCTATTTTGGTCTATTATAATAGGAAGTTATAATTTTAACGATAAAAAAATATTTCTGCTAACCGTATGAGTTGTATATCTCTCATATCTCGTCGAGTTGTGTCTTAAAAGTTTTGCATTTACAATTTATATATTTGTATAATTTTTAGGTGACTGTATTTAAATATATTTATTTAACTAATTATATTCATTATTAAATTGTTTGTATTGATACTGAATTTTTGTAGAAATTTTAAGCTATTTAAACGTTATTTTGTGTGCTTATATGTGTATGTAGTGTTAAATTTTTTAAAAGAAAAATTACTTCTTATTCCGATTTATTAATTTTTCTAATCTCATTACTGTATTTGTTAAATTTACAAATGACTAGCATTGCCACGATTTCAAAATAATAAAAAAATTCAAATAAAAAAATACAGCTAAAACTGTCTCATATCATACAAGTATTTAATTTATAAATGTTTAAACGTATTAATTTCTTAAACGTAATAATTTTTGTATTCAACAGGTTTTTATATTCATATAAATATTTCCTTTATGATAATAAATCAGTTTTGTACACATACTAATTGTTTACAAATAATGTATTTTATTTTATATTTTTTCTATTTAGTTATTATTAATAAAATAATAAGGCTTTGAGTAAATTTTGTTTCATAATGTGAATATTTTTAAACTCTCCTCAAGCATAAAGTGGATTAATATATGTTATTATTTTTATTTAAAAATATAAATATAAATATATAGCAGGCATAATAATATTTTTCAGGACCTGATTTTCAAATACATTAAACATTAATAAATATATTGTGCTATTAAAACTTTAAAAAGTTTATGTCATGTAAATGGAAATGCATTTCAGAATCAATATTTCATAAAAGATTCCGCAAATTTGAGTGCCATTTGAATTATAGTGTCAATTCGGTGAACACTTCAAACACATGCACCACAATGACAATGGCATTGAAGGAGACAACTGTGAATAGTTTTAAGACATAAGTAAGACAAACATTACAAAGTTATGGTATCAATGATTTACATTCTTCGATCCATTTGGTACCAGTTATGTTGGCTTTCAAACTAATCTCATTTGTATTACAATTATTTATATTTCTAAAAATATTATCAGTATATCATATGATTTTCTTGACGTATTTGTCTTCGGGCGACAAAACTTTGACAAATTCTTCGATACTCTCACATTTGACCCGACATTGAAAATATTCAGATTACGAGATTCAGATATAGTTATCGCAGCAATGACTGGCTTTGATGCTCAATCTGCTACTCGTATTAGTAGTTCCAGTTTTCGGCCGTAAATTGAGAAGTATTCCCGAGTTTTGGGTGTGAAAGTTGTCGTTGAGCTCGTTCACCGACAATGGTATCGGTCCGCACAGTTTCAACCAAGAAAAACAGATCACGAACAGTGATTTTAAGTCCATCTATTAAAGGAAACAAAATGACAATTTTATTTTATTACAAAATAAAAATAAAATAAAATATTTCACTATTATTTTTTTGTCGTCACGGTAAAATGAAAATTTGATAATTTAAGAAAATACAAATAAAAATTCGCGTAACGTTTGTTTGCTAGAAATTAAATAAAAGTCGTGCAGAAATTTGTTTTATATGACATTTGCGAAAAAAATCAAGATCTCGTTGTGAGTTATTTTTGAAAGCACTTATTTAATAATTTGCATTTAAATATAAAAAAATCATAAGAAATTTGAAAACATTATTTATAACTTTACATCAATATTTTTTTTGCTACATATTTGCTGACATTCTTGTGAAACTACATGAAAATAGTTGGCACTGAAAAATGAAAGTCAGAGATCGAAGGCCACGAAGTTTAGCGAATATAAGTTATTAACCACTTTATATTAACAATAAACAGCTAAACTGTTCGCAAATATTCGCTATTAATGGTAACAAGCATTGTATTATGGGATGGCTTTTGTTTTGGCACTCATCCAAATCACTTGTGTAACCAAAAATTTTTATTTTTCTGTTTTGCTTTATTTAATGGTATGCGAATCAGCAAATTGAGAGTAAATGAATGCGTGAGAGAGAGAGAGAGAGAGAGAGAGAGAGAGAGAGAGAGACTTAAATAAATTGTTATTTAGTGTCATTTATTAGACAATTAAATTAAAATAAATTTAATTATCTAACATTTATGATTGTAATCTAGTTTAAAATCAATGGTACGCTCTCTGACAATGTCAAAGAGCTGACTCATTGGTGTTGTTTTTCTGCCACATGTGATGCAGACATGGATGATAAAGAGTTGTTTGAGATTCGCTGATAAATATCTAAATACTTTCCACCGATTAGAACAATTGGCACTTTTACAATGCTTTTGCAGTGCATTTGAACAAATTGCGATTACTTGTATAACTGTTTTAAATTATATGCGTTGTCATCCAGAAATAATTTGCATAATGCGAAGCATTAAAATAAAGTTTGTTTAAGAAATATTCTTTGAGTGATTATATTTAGGATATATTTTAAAATAAATGAGTATTTATCTCAATTTTTAGTCATTAATTATGTTTAAATTTATTGTACTAACTTTTTTGCTTATTACTTAATTGCTTATTAATTTTATTGCACATCAAATTTTACAGTTATATTTTTGTAGACTTTTTTGTGATAAAGTATTGTATTATCATGTAAAATCTTCTCATCATCTGATAAGTTTAAAATTATATATTTATTTTACTCGAATTTTATAAAACTTATATTGAAATTAAATTTAATTGTATATTGATAATGATTTTTTTAAATCATAGTTAAAATATATTATAAAGAAGTAAAAAACAAGTTAACTTAGAAGTTCAAGAAAACAATTTACCCGAAAGTTATCACTCATAAAGCAATAGACAACTGGATTTACCAAACTGTGAGCCATAGAGAGCCAGTGAGCGGCAAAAAAGGAGCCAACAAATAGACAGTACGTTAGTTTGGTTTTGGCGTTTAATATGGGAGTATAAAAGTAGACCAGAAGGGAAAATATGTGTATCGGAAGCCAACACAAGATGAAAAGAAAGACAACAGTTGCCAACATCTTCACTACCTATCAAAGCAAAAGCATAAATTATTTGCGCAATAAATTTGGGTTTTGTGAAAAATTGTATTTAGAAATTCGATAAGTCATAAATTTATTAAAATTTTTGGACTTATTTAAATATTTAAGTAAAGTTTATCTTAAAAATTGCTTAAATAAATTAGATTTAATAATTGGTGAGCAATAGCTTAAAAATTAACAAACTTTTTTTTCAACACTGGTTAGAGAATTACTTTATTTGTATATTTTATACGAATAGTATTAAATGTGTAAATATGGTGCGCTTTAAAAAAAATAAATTATGAATAAGTTGCGTCATGTTCTTGTGATTTTAGTTAAATTAAGATAAAAGGCAAAAACTAATAAAAAAGAATTAGCTGATCATAAAATAAAGCTTTAATTTAATTAAAAATGCGAGCTTTATTTATTATAATTTAATTAATTTCAGCAAC
>JAQIYA010000829.1:0-16458 GCA_034699355.1 Microtritia minima
TAATGGTGAGGCAACAGCAGACTGACCTCCTCGTGGTTTGTCTCGGGTAACGCTAACGAGTCTGCATAACATTTTTATAAATTTTTAATTTTTAAGTTTATTTAAAACATCTATAATATAACTAACTTTTGCCAATATATAAATTTACTTAGAATTAAGTTCATAATAGTGTTCAATGTTTGTTAATAATTACCAAATTATTAAAAATTTATTTCTTATTCGCTGCTTTAACTGCCTTTAATACCGCTTAAATTATATGTTTTGTCATTGAATTAAGTATTAAACAAATTATTTAAAGAATGTGGAGTACAATTAAATTGAATTCAAAATGTCATTAAACAGTTTTGCCAAATCATTTTCATTTTGAATTTCATATTCGTTACGGCGCTCGTCCTCCACACGACTCTGACACTGAAAATAATGGTCGGGCAGATCCCATAAGGAGAGCTCTTCATATCCGTCATCGGTGTCGTATTTGCACGGCAACACCACATCGCCGAACACTCCGGTCGTGATCTTATTTCTCCAGTGGACGGGCGCGTCGTAGAGCCACTTGAGCTCACAGTCGCAATCCATCAAATACGCACATCCCATATCCAACTCGTTGTGCTCTTTGTCGAGAAATGCCGAAAACGCATTCTCGTTCAGACCTCTCATAAGCGGATTGCAGCCAACGAACGGAGTGCCGAATTTCAATTTGATCGGTCGTCTCGAGCCGGACAGCGATCCGCTCTCGAAAGAGCTCGCACTTAATTTGTTTCGCGACAAATCAATCACAAGTGGCTGTTGGCTCGCGAACTGATTGGCGAACGCGTATCTGCTTATCGATTTCAATTCGTTGCTCTGAAGATTGATTAGCTATATATCAATGTTCACAATAAAAGTTTTAAACTCAGTTTATGCATGTATTTATTAGATTTTTAAATGATTGAAATTTAAAGTAAAACAAACCCCAATATTAGGTAAGTTGTAAAACGCAAAACTTCCCACTTTGTGAACACTTCTGGCGGCGGACAGACCGGAATGTGTGAAGCTTTGTAATCTGGTCTGAGTGTGTCCGTCAATGACTCGAAACGCATAATTAGGTATGGCGTCGAACACATTCACTAATTTAACATCTATTAAATTATTTAAGCTACTAATAGCGTACCACAAGTCGTCGCGCTGTTGGGAGCTGTTGTCCAAATTAATGTTGCTTATCGTTAGTCTATTTACAAATGGTTTGATAGACTGAAAAATATTTTTATCTATTACGGATAATTTGGGGCATTCTTTAATAATAATTTCGGAAAATGTTACGCCATTAAACAAATCATTTGGCAGTTCAGTGATTTGAGAGTTTTCAATAGTTAAGCGAAAAAAATTACGCTTTGAATGGCGAAGAGTTGTTCCCAATTTGACAAATGTTTCGATCAGTTCTTCACTATTAGTCAATTGACTGCAACTGATGACAGGGACGCCGTGTTTGTTACTTCTTTCAAACTCAACTAATTGAGTGCAGTCGCACACTGAGCTCATGAGATCACTAGGAGGACAGTTTGAGGAACTGAAATCTAAATACTTAACATTTATTAAGTTATCAAACTGTTGAATATTATCCGCATTTCCCGAATTTATATTGAGAGCGGTATCCCAGGCGTGAAAATTCTGAATAACACTTTGTGATTGTCTAAAAGCGTTTGAATGAATAGTCTTTAATTTCTTAGTGCCGTCCAAATAGATTCTTTCAAACGTGATCTCACCGAAAACGTCTTCAGGTATGTCCTCAATGCCTGTGTTGTTCATGTAAAAAACAGCAAAATTTTTATTTTCCGGACTGATGTTAGCGTTTAGAGTGTCGAAAATGTTGGCCAAATCGAAAGGAGTTTTGCCGAAACAACGAATGGCTGTCGGAAGCGCATCATTGATGTCAGGTTCGAGACATTCGCATGGATTGATGTCGATGTCTGCTGAAGGACATGACGCGCAACATGTTTGTGAAAATATTGATAGGAACGATATGAACGATATGAGTGTGATTATTATAGCTATAAAGAAAAACTATATTGTATAACATATAAAACACCAGCTATTATATAATAATATAATACATTGAAATATAAATATTATAAAATGAAATTTTGTTACATTTTCTCATTCTATTGAACGGAAATTAAATGTCATAACAGTAGACCAAAAAAATATATGATTTTACTTTAAAGACTTGTGCTTTGACTAGCATTCAATCAAAGAAATACGAAGATGTAAACATGTTTATCTCATGTTGAAATTTATAAAAATGCCACTTAAGTGGTACTTCAATTTAATCATTGCACAGCAAAATAAAAATCATTATTGATTATTTCTAAAAATATTGTTGCTGAGGATATATATATATTATATCTATAATTAGATTTATAAAGTTTGTAGAAATTAAATTTTGCACTATTTATACACTAACTTTTATTCAAGATATTCAAAATATTTTATTGATATATTATAATTTTATTGGCTTAATAAATCTGCTGCAAAACATAATTTATTTATTATTTGTTTGATTTTATTTAAAATTTCTCTTTAACTATATATAAAACCTATATATCAGATATAAGTTAATTATGATAACAGTTATTAACATTTAATTTGAATTTAAACTAATCACAACTATAATTTATGAATTAATTGATTAAAATATATTTTATTGATTTAATATAAAATTATATGAATTTATAAATTATTATTCACTTTATTAATGATTATTTATTAATTATCACTTTCAATGAGTACAATGAATATTATCAAAGAAGATTCTCAACTAAATAATTAGCGCTCTCAATATGAGTATTGCTCGATCCCATCTGCGCACTGATATGCTCGAGCTGATGGTTTTGCACATTAAATTCGATACCCATATCGATGGCCATATTTCTTAAGTTAGCAATTTCTATATTTACTTGATTTAAATTCTCGTCAATTTCATTCTCTGCAATATCTGTTGACTTTTTATCAATAAATTCAATAATTTCTGGTCTCTCGTAGTTATTCTTAACTATTTGAAGAGGTTTAGACTTTTCTTTTTTATTTTTCTTATTTGATTTCCATCTTAATATGTTTTTCTTTAATTTCTTTGCCTTCCAATATAAGTACACATAAACACCACAACATCTCTGCATTTTAAACAATTTCTTTTCCACATCTTTCATATCGTTGCGAATGTTATCGATATCGAGTTCGATGCCGTCCAGTTGTATGCCCTGCTGTTCGAGTGCCACTAATGTCCGCAAACCATATTCTTGGCTTTCATGACACAACGCAACCATATTTCGAGTTGAATTCACAGACTTCTCTTGAACTTTCTTGTATTGAGACTCAAATTCTCCACATTTATTCATTGATTTTAATTAATTAAAACTTTATTTATAATTAAGGAATATAAGTAAATATTTTCTATACAGTTATCCTAACAAAAGAAAAATTTATTTGAAGCCAATTCAATAAGAAATATAAGGTAAGCTTGTTTATGTTTGTAAGAATATTCTATCTTTTATACTCCGCATTGCAATTCTCTGCGCAATTCTGAATTGAAGAGAGGGAATGAAAAAATATTCTCTTTTTATTGACGGCTTGTAAAACATAATTAAATACTTGTTATTGAATGAATCATGAATAACAAAAATTCGCGCTTAGTTTCTATGGTTATGCTCTTCAATTTACTCATTTTCTGGATTAAACTCCCAATTTCCTTGTTTCGAGCTATTTTAAGAAATGCGTCATTACATATGTATCATATAAACAATTCCTGCTAACTTGCATCAAATGTATTTGACAAAACTATTACACTGGAATTATGTAATCTATTCTAATAAATTAATTCATGCGCAAAATAAGGAATCAAGTATTTGTGGTGTATGCAGAAGAACTCTAGCCGATGAAGTCATCGGTTGTCACCCTATTTAAATAATAGCTAAATTAGTTCATATTTTAATAAATATTTTTGTCATCAAAATTAGTTGAACAAGTTGGTCAGTAAACTATAGTTTACTGAAGTTTATAAACTATAAGAAGTTAAATCCACTAAAATACCGATTATAATACGCGTATTGTATATATTGAAAAAAGTTAACTTTATTGAAAAATCTACACATATCTGCATATTATACATGGAGTGCGTATTATAATAGGTATTTTAGGGTATTTAATAATTTATATTGAAACTTATTTCAATCAGAATAATTGGTTAAAACTTGTTTATGTTACACTTTAATGTTTAAATTCATTTAATGAAAAATAGATATTTAATAAAATTAAATAAAAATTAAAAACAACACTATTCATTAAAGTTAACTGAAAAGTTTATAAAGTTACAGAAATCCTTAATGGATTTTTGTTTAAAGTTGTATTAGTTTTACACTTATCAAAGGTAATCAATTCAATGCTAAACAATTTGTGTCCGACTCTGCATTTGGCGTTAATAATTTGATTTCTGTACTTATCCTTATCCTTCACAATCCAGTATGACTTGCAGTCGCACTCCAATGGATTGTCAATTAGTTTGATCTGATTTCGCTTATCTTTCTTGAGGAAAGGCGCGAATATCTGTTCGTCCAAATATGTGAGCTGAGTATTCCAGTACAGCTCGAGATGAACCGGTCTTTTCGTGTTCAAAAAGATTCCTCTCTCCAGACTCGTGTTATTCAAGCGATTGTTACCCAAATAGATGTATAGCGTGGTGTCCGACTTCTTCTCGAAATCGAAAGCGTTGGACGGAATGTAATCGATTTGCTGATGCGAGAGATACAGGTATCGCAGTTTATTGAGGTAATAAAACGCATAGTTGCCGATCGTTTTGATGAAACCGCTTTTCATGCCATACTTGTTGAAATTCAGATCTTCCAGCTTCGAGTTAACGCCCGGCACTTTGCCGAAGCCGACCGACGCGATGGCCCTCAACTCGGTCCTGTCCAACCAGATTTTTTTCGCATTCACTAAAGAGCTGAGCGCGTCGAACAGCTCGTCGATGTACTTGTCTGCGCCCAACTGGGACTCTCCAATCTGGTGGAACTCGTCGACGGCGGTCGCGCTGCCTCTGAACGCGTTGGAGGCGATCTTTCGCAAACTGGACGTGTCGTTCAGTTTGATCACTTTGAACGTGATGTTAGCGAACACATTGGTCTCCAACTCAGTGATGGCTGTGTTACTTAAAATAAACTCATTGAAATTCCTGTGAGCGCCGCTCAGCTCTGCGCTTATCTTTCCGAAAACCCATTTCAAATTGTATGCATAGTCGCCGTCGCATAAAATTGTTTTATTATCGAAGCATTTGCAGGGATTGATGGCATCTCTTGAGGGGCACTCCGAGCGCACCACTTTCGACAGCACTGCCCATACTATTGCTAAATAGATTAAACTTGTTAGCGAATGGCCTGAAAATATAAACACTAATAAATAATTTATTTCGCTTCAATTAAAAACTATAATTATAAATTATTAAAACAAATTATGGTTATGTCGAAATTTCGTATTGAGTTATAAACATTTTGATAGTATTCTCAGACTTACATTTTAATTTCATTTTTCATAAGATAAAAAAAGTTCACATCAAAATAAGTTTTGTCATTCATCGATATTTTATAAAACGCAATATAAAAGTTGCACTTATATTTTGCAGTTAAACTGTTTAATTGGTTTTCATTTCTCCTTCAAATCAAATAATGAGGTCATGTTTGACTTAATAAGAATATATAATGATATAGTATGTCGGTATTAGAAGTTTTAATAAAATCAAAACTTGTTCAGTTAATCCCATAAAGACATTGAACTTTTTTCCCTATAAGATTATCTAAGGAGGAACTACTGTATAGATTGCATTTGATATCAGTTACAAAATAAAATACTTTCATATTCTTATGCAATTTAAACGCCTTTTGGTCATGTTATTAGTGGTTAGTTTTAATTTAATTAATTTTATTAAATCTGTATTTCAAATTTCACTTTTGATTTTCATAATACTTAATAAGATGCTATTAAGATGTTATCATCTTATCAAAAAATAATAGTTGTTATAAAATGTAGTAAAAAATAAGTTAAATCAATTTAATATGATTTATAATTTTCTAAATTCATAAATTCTACTAAAAATTATTTTGATCAGAAGAAATTTAATTTAGTGAAAAGTCTATTAGTTTGAAATTTTCAATTTCTAATGACAAACAAAATTAATTTTAAATATGAACAGTCAGTTATATTCGATTTATAAAATTTATAAAATTTACTTCATTATGTAATCGAGATGTGAACCCCTTCCACATTACATTTAAAAAATAATCCAAATATATAGAGAAACTCGTGAAGCAAGTCTTTGATTAAGTATCAATTGTGTGAAACAATTATCCATAAATTATATGTGTTATCTGTAGTTTATCTTATGTAATTTATTTTCTTAATAATTCTAAACAATTTTTATTATACTTTTAGGTTAATAAATGATGTCAAATGGTGTCAATTAAGTACTTCTGTTATGGAGAGTAAGTTAAGGAATTAATGAATTAATAAAATTAAGAATATTCAAATTCAACAGATTATTAATTAAGACAATAAAACTGAAAAATACTATACATAGAGAATATAAAGTTTTTCAAACATGTAATGCCTAACAAGGACTTAACTTTAAAATAATTTTGATATATAGATAATTGAATAGCTTGTGGATAATAAATTTTACAGATTATTTTAAATTTAATCGCATAATTAAGTTTGACAGTCGTGTAAACTTAACAAATATTAAGAGTTTCATTTGAATAAGATTATAGAATATTTGAATATAATTTTATTACGAATAAAAGATAATAACTTATATATTTATTTTGAACATATTTGAATGAATATTTAAAATTATGTCAAATCACAATAAAAATAGTCTTGAATATTGCGCTCGAAAATGGACACAAATGTAGCGCATCTGATGTCTATAAGTTGGTCGCAATACAACAGTCTATCCCTGACCAGCCATCGCATGCGACAGTCATCGCAATTAAAAGGATTCGCTCGAAAATTGATAACATTTCTCTTATCGACATCAAAAAATCGTTTATAAACGGTTTCGTTTAAATATGTAAATCGATTTTCTCTCAGATCAATATCGAGCGGTCGTTTAGAGTCAATCAACGCTTTCATTTCGACACTTAACTCGTTAAGTTGATTGCGCTGCAAATCAATAAACAATGTCTGATCAGACGTGTTGCTAAAATAAAGCGCATCATTACTTATTTGATTTAATTGGCCGTCGCTTAGAATTAGTTCCTGAAGAGCATTGAGATTACTGAACGCAAAAGCAGGAAGAGATATCATATTGAATATATTTAATCGCAGTGATAGCAAGTTAGTGAGAGAGTTGATGGCGACAAACAGCTCGTCCAAACTCTCCTCTAATCGCGAATCGCCGCTCTGATCAAACACTTGCACCACAGTTCGGGTGTCGCGAAACGCTTGAGCGCTGATTCGTCGCAGATTTCTGGCGTCAATTATATTAATAAATCTAAAGGTGATATCGGCGAACGAGTTATCACTCAACTCTTCGGTGACGCTGTTATTCAAAATGAAATAATTGAAATTCTTCTCACTTGCGTTCAGATGATGGCTAATATTTTGAAATACTTGTCTCAAGTCGTATAATTCGTTTGCCTCGCATTTAATAGTTTGCGACTTGTTATCGCAACTGCACGGATAACACACTTGAGTTGGCGGACATTTGCCGCTATTAATGAGTTTGAAATATGCTATAAATGCGTACAGTATTGCCAATAGAACTGCTAAAAATTAAAATTTCTTAATTAGATAGCATATCAAATGAAATTTTCTTACCTGTTAAGTACATTTTGACTTTTTCTCATGAAGAAGAGCTAACTAGATATCAATTGAGTTAAAGATTGAAATAACATTTGATTCTGTATAGAGTGGCAGTAATGCAATATAAAATTAGAAAAAAACTTGTTTCATAATTTTATATCAGACTTTGATTTCCATACTAACTAATAGTATGGAAATAAGTTAAAGTTAATACTTAAGTTATTAATAAATACTTTATATATTTGATACAATGTGCTGTAAGTTTGCGTATTATTTAATTTTTAATATTGATATGAATTTTTATTATATATTTATTTTAATTAATTTTTCAATTTATTTAAAATTTTAAACGAAAAGTTCTAGATTTGTCAACTCAAAGTAAACGCAAACATGTTTTATTTTTTTAATTTGTTTATAAACTTACAGAATTAACTTAGTGTTTGCGATTTACAAATTTTTCAATAGTAGAAGAAGAATCAGTAGATCTCTAATTACTGATATGTACTATATGTTTAAAATTTAGGTTTCTGTGTTAATAATGACAGTTAGAGATTTTTGAAAAATGAAAGAATATTTAGTTTTAGATCTCATTTCGTATAAGATTTTAGAACAAAATTGTAAAATAAATTCAAATATTTGACAAAATTATTAAACTCATATCATTATTAATATAATATAATAATTAATATCATATACTATAAAAAGATCAAAATACTGAGCAAACAAAACATTACGAAAATGATAATAAAGATAACGCTTTGAAAGTATTTTGACTTTTTTCATATGAAAATACATGCCTTACACGAGAATACATGTGTAATGCAAATATTGATAGAGAACTTCAGATTTGTGAGTCTTAATGCCAGTTTGCGTGACTTATAAATAATTATAACTTAGTTTTTAGTGTTAATCGTCATATAATTATAGTCTATGTTAAAACAAAACTAGTAATAAAAATTCCACATTCAGAAACTTGCTCTTCTTGTTGAGAGTTGAGAGTTATTTCAGATAAAGAAACAAAATGTCTAAATCACTAAATTGAAGGTTTTACTATAATTAGATTGATTTTATAAAAATAATAATTATTATATAGAGTTTAATAATTAAATATTTAAATAAATATTTAATTTGTAATTAATGTTTGTTTTAATAAAATTTTGTTGCTTTTTATTTGCAATTAAAAATCTTAATCTCTAATTCACTTTTGTTTTCATATCTGTGTAAATTCAAAATCATGCGAAATATCAAAATAATATGTAAAATAATAAGCAATTTAAATGCAATGACGATATTCTGAGGCATTAGTGTCGAAAATATCATTATTAGTTGGATAACAAAGAGCATTATAAACTTGTTTTCTAAGCATCTTTCTCTGAACCAACCAAAACATATTGCAATCGCAGGTAAGTTTGTTGAGCAACAAATTGATAGTATTTCGTCTGTCATTGAGGAGAAATGGCAAAAACACGGTTTCGTTGAGATATGCAATGTAATTGTCGGTCAAATCAATTTCGACTGGTCTGCGAGAGTTCATGAACACTCCAACCGGAAAGCTCTGACTGTTGAGCTGATTGTTGGCGAGCATGATCTGTAAGGTATCGTTTGACGGCTCTTCAAAGTCAAACGCATGGCTCTCTATATGATTAATGGCTTGTTTTGATAGGTATATCCACTGCAAGTTTGCGAGTTTGTAAAACGCATAGTCCATAACAGTGGTGATCGATCCCTCACGGTATGAGTTGATATTGATATTAATCATATCCAACTGTTGCTGTTCGCTGTTATTGAACGCGTACGAAGGTATTGACGTTAATTGAAAGAGCGTTAGCGAGACTCCTCTCGCGTTAATTAATGAGTTGAGAGCGGTGAACAGATCGCCGACGTATTCATCCTTAATTAACTGAGACCATCCCTCGTGATGCAGGTATTCGAGGCTCTCTTCGCTGCCGCTGAACGCACGCGAGCCTATCCTAGACAAGCGTTTGGCGTTCTTAATGATTATGTTCTTGAATCTGACGCCTGCGAAACCATTGTCTTCAAGTTCAGTGATTTGCGAGTTATTAATGATCAGATATTCAAAAGTCGTGCCTCTCGTGTATTGACTCGCGTTAAGCCATAAACTTTTTAAATCAGTTAAATCATTGTCATTGCACTCAACGATTAGTGTGTTGTTATCACAAACGCATGGATCGAGTATTTCTTTAGGCGGACATTCGCTATACATTAATTGAATGCACGCAAATAAGATCGAGTGAATCATCAAATTAACACTCAATATATAGCCTAAATTTGTCAAAACAAATATTGATCACTAATACTATTTAAGATTATATCATTAAATAATTTACTAAACTTAGTCGAAAAATGCTTACCGTTTGAATGCATAGCTTTTAAATAACTATTACTTTTATCAATTTGTACAGAAGAGAGTTATTTAAAGTGAACACTGAGCCAGACATGAGGTAATTGAATTTAAATACCTTTAATATGATCATAAATTTGACATAAAGTGAGTGAATCGCTAAGACAGTCAACAGGCATAACTAGAATAACTTGTCTTTATAATTAAATGTTGTTTCACAACAATTTTGTTATTGAGATTCCATTTATAACAATTTAGATCGATCGCAATCAGAACAAACACATCAACAATTATCCTAAATTATATTTATTTAAATTTTTAAATTAAATTTCAAAAATAATATGTTTAAGATATCTTTTCCTATATAAATATTGCATTAAAATTTTCATATAAACACATTTATTTTTTGTTTGAATAAAATTTAACAAATTATATGACTATTTCATTTTAATAAATAAATAATGTAAAATTTTAAAGCATTAGAAATAATAAATGTATATTTAATATATTAATCGAATATAAATAATATGAATATATGTATTGGTATAAACAAGTAATAATTATTTAGTTAATTAAACTTTAAAATTATTTAATATAAATCATTAACTAAACCAGCATTAGATTGGAATTGCACGCACAATACATTAGTTAATTGATATTTGATCATAAATGACTGTATCGCTATTTGTTATACCGGTATAAATGTATTAAATAATAAATATAAATTTTTTTTAAAAAATAGTGCTATTTTTTTCTCGCTATTTGTTTGGCTTTTCTTCTCTTTTTTTCTTGAATATTATGCTCGCGTTGCAAATCACTGTCGTGAAGCTCTATCTTTAAAATATAATCAATAAGCACGGGTTCCGTCATATGTTGATAAACATCTTTCCTCAGTTTGTCGAGCGTCTCGAACATCGTTGGACATGTTTTCTTATTCTCATTTTTAAGTGTAGTCGTTATTAAAGCAATCGCAACTTTGAACACCACTTTAATGCCTTCAAATAATAATAATAATAATAAATGACATTAGACTTTACTTTATTTCAACAGATCATAGATTAAGCATAATGAAATTTGACATTAGTCGTGCTAACTTAAAGAGGAATCTCATACAATATAACATAAATTAAAACTGTATGCATAAATTAAAAAATATTATGCATGATTTATCATGATTTAATTAATGATAAAATCTTTAGAATTTCTAAAATGCTTAAGTAAAATCAAATTATAAAAACTAAAACTACAATAAAACTAATTTTAAATATTAAATTTCTTCCTACAAGCAATTTCAAGCATAAACTCATTAAATAATCCTATGTTAAAATTAAAGACTGAATAGTTGCCCACTTATTTAGTGTTAGCATAAATTTCTTATGTAGAAAATGTAGGCTTAAGAATCTTTTTTAACGAATTACTGTAAACAGCAATAATAGTTAACAATTTCAACTAAATGTTAGTAAATTGCACTTAAGCCAAAACAGGTGAATCATACATATCAAATCGCATTACTCATCAGATTTCAGATAATATTAAAGCTAATTTTAATTTGTATAATGAAAAATTATTATAATAATAATTAAAATAAAATAATTATGCTAGTGATTGCAATTTAAAGTGAGGAAATACGATAATTCAAACTAAATTTAATTTTTACCTGTTTTATACAAATTTATTTAAAGTTTGTTAATTTTATGTAACTAAAATAAACGTAATGAAACCTTGAACTAATTGAAATCTAATTAATTAAATTTATAATTAAATCCCTTATTTAAATGCTTAACTAATATGTAAGATGTACTAACATAAATGGTTAACAATTCAGTAGAAATACTTTAAGCTCCATTAAACCATATTAAATCATATTTTTAGTCTAATATAAATTTATAACTAATTAAAATAAATAAAACCTTCGCATAGGAACATATCCCAAATACGCAATACGATAGTCCACGGAAGTGTTCGCGCATATATACACATAAACCATTCAGTCATATATAAAATTGGTTCGATTTTTTGTTCTTTCTGTAATTATATATCAAATATAATAATTAGTAATTATTCAACTCTTCAAAATGAAAACAATTTATAAAATATGTCATTTTTTTTATTAATAATAATACTGATATAAGTGTATAACTAATCTCACCAATAATTTGTACGCATGTGGTGAATACTTTTTCAAAAACGCAAATAACATGTCTGCGTGAAGTTGAACGGTTTCGAGTCCGGGAGAAAAATAACCGGGAAGGTAGTGATCGCAAATAGTTACCAGCGACCAAAACGCATGCTCGGCCGGCATATGCATCAATAAAACGGCGGCGATCGGCGCCTGTGCCTGATGTCAGCAAATCAATCATTAGTTTCATTAATTTGAAATAATCATTAAAGCATAGCACACCTGACAGTAACCAATGTCTGGCTTTAAAATGGAAAACGCCTTCAGAACTCGATACAAATCTGTTTGTCCGCTACCGTTGCGTTTGGCAAACATCTCGTGCGACGGAAACTGTCTGTGAAGATCTTTGCGAATCTCATCGATCACTTGTTCGCTGCCCTCCCTATTCAAGAGTCTTTCAAAGCCCAACGGATTGCTTTTCATCTGATGATGAGCTCCGCAAAGATGAAGCCATGCCTGGCTTCGCATCGAGTGTGGAATGCCTTTCCGACACCTGTCGCGCACTTTATTCCACCTTCGAGTTATAAATTTATCCCAATTCTGTAGCATAAATAACCATTTCTTTTCCCGTTTGCGAATCAAATGCAAATCAGAATTTGTTGCATCTCTTATAAAATAAAACATTTAATAAGAAATAAATCACTATTTACTTTGCCAGACATACGGTATTTCTTGTGCTTCAGTGGAGCCCACAAAGAACCCAAATTTATTGCATGGTTTGACTTCGACGGTCGACGACATATCACTGCCAGTCTCGCCGTTTCGCACTTTTTGGTCGCTCCGTCTCTCGCCGTCAAACGCAGAGCTCGAGTAAATCACATTATCGGTCATCGACTTGTCGTTCGACAATCGCTTTTTCGGCGAAGTGGCCGAACGGGTGGGACTCGACTTCGCTGACTGCATCGACTTATTCGACTGAATCGAGTGCATCGACTTCGTCGGTGACCGAACCTGCGCTCGACCGCCAATCGTGTAGTTGTCGTTAAGCGATGAATAGGTGGCGTCGCTCTCGTCGTTGATGGACGAGTACTGAGTGGCCAAAGCGAAAGGCGTCGGCGACGCGATCCCGGTTATGATCGGTCGACGCCTGGGAGGGGACGACTCCAAACGCGTAATCACTGGCTTAATCTTTGTTGACATAATTTTGTAAGTGTGTCACCAGTGAGTGAGCCCTCAGTATTGTTCACTATTGTTCACCAGTTCTCCAGTTTGTGTTCTCATCAATGCTTTGGTTTGTTTCTTCAATTGTGCGCTAATTTTGTTCCATCGGTTGACTTCAAATAAAAAGCTCATTAAATTGCAATTTGTTTAATAAAAATAATATCTTCTTTGCGATGAATTGAATGAATTGTAATGATTTGGTCAGAAGTTTGTCGAACTCTTCACAAGTTTTTTGGCAATAATTTCGAAATCACTCAACAAATGATATAATTTTACACGAAATAAAATTGTATATCTAATACTAAATATTGAATAAACAGTAAATAAATTTGTTTATTAATAGCAAAATACTATTTGGAAAAAAGTTAATGATTTAATGATTTCAATAAATCATTAAATGACTATAAAATGCTGGAATGAATGGCGTTAAACATGGAAATAATTTCTAATCGATGCGCACCTGAAAGCGAAAATAAGCGAAATGTGCGAAACAAATAAATAAAGTAAATAAAAATAATAACTAAATAAACATAAAAATGCATACCATTAAGCAATGGCGGAGTTGTGGCGGAGGTGTCAATGCGTGCCACACGTCAGACACGTCTCACTCACGCTCACGATTCGCCATCGTTTCCATTGTTAGCCAATAGAAACACGAGTTGCGTCACAACTGTTAGCCAATAGAAAGGCGAATACAAAATTTGTTTTGTTGTGCATAACATGACATAACGAGTGTTACACTACAGTACGAGCACATTGTTTTGATGCCAGTAATTGCTAATTGAGATCATGTCAGGCAATAACAGCGAACCACAGATCACTGGCGGCGGTGTTGAGCCATGCGATGTGAGCCGTGTAAAGATCAAGGCCGCCGATAAGATCTTTCCTCTAAAGTCAACCGAGCAGTTGGCGAAGGAATATGAGGCCGAAGTGGTAGCGAACGGCACAATGGATTTGAATGCGGAAGCGATGCCAGCGGTGGTGAAGTCACACCTCCCGCTACACCTTCAGCCGCGACCGAAGAAACCGGTAAACAAGAGGAGTCAAGTGGAGGCGAACAGCGACTCGTCGGCCGTCACAACAACGCCGGCTATGGTTTGTCTGTTTATTTTGCTAACAAATGACTTGACATGAGTGTGACATGAATGCCATAACTGTTTCTGTTGTACAGGAGAAGCGTCGACAAGTGGAGCGTTGGTTCAACTCTCCGACCGACGCCTTCCTCTCGCCGTGCACTCAAAAGCTTATGAAACCGAAAGAGAGTGCCAACAATCATATCGAGCCGTTAAATCTGAACCAAAACGATGATAACATGGATATCAATTGATTAGTTTATTGCATGTCATTTGATTTTTATTATTTTAATCAGTTTTTTTTCCTTTAAATTTTTTATTCTTTGCTATTATAGTATCAAACCTTTTGTAGCATACAATTTATCGTCAATTTTACTTTTAATGTCTTAATTGAATAAAGAGATCGTACTCTTCGTAGTTTAGCTGTTTGTGTGCTAATCTATTGTTTATTAATTAATATTTAATTTTTGCTTCTGCAACCTATACATTTCAATGAATTGTTTAGTGTCTAAAAGCCAGACAATCGAGGCCTTCGACCACTTTCGCCTGTGCTTAATATGTCAATGGCTTATTGCTGAACCATGTTTGTCGACTTAGAGAGCAACAAAATACTTGACAATAGTTTTACTGCAGTAAAATAGTGTTAAACGTTTTATTTAGTTTAAAAGTTGCGTCTAACGAACAAAGTTACAAACACTTTATGTTAAGCGTTATCTCAAATGCTCAACCGTTAAATCTAAATGAGTACATAAGCCGAAAAGATAAGTTTTTGTTACTTTTTTCACCGCTATTTCAAAATTATTTGTTCTAAAGAATCAGTTAACGGAACAATTTAGAAATAATCTGCTATTTTGCTCCAAACAAGTTTCATAAAGCATTTTAAAAATTAATTTTATATTTACAATCTTCATAACTACTAACTATTAGTATTATCTCAAAATTTTGATATGCATTTCTGACTATCTCTGACAAAAAGTCCGTTACACTAATAAAGTTGATCCACCTTTAAATTATACAAGATTTAACTATTAATAATTAATAAATAATATTAAATTGTTTATTTGAAATACACGTAAACTTTTCGAGTTTATAATGTTGTTTTGCGATAAATTCTCCATAATATTGCACCAGAGATGTCACTAATAATGTTTATTACATTAAACGATATGCATTTAATAGCCAAAACTAAATTTACAAAATAATTAATGACTACGCCTTTTCGTGGTATTACGTGTTTGAAGGGCATCTTTATATGGCATGTTTGTATTCATATTGTGATTCACGTTGTGTGCAGTAAATATAGAGTATATGTAATGCTCGTTTAAAGTCGAATCAATAACACAGTTAAGATGTCATCCATGGATAACAAGCCATCAGTAGTAACAGGAGAGTCACGCTTAGTATACGTTGAGACACACCCGCAAACCACACCTTTTGGCCGGGTTTTTAAAGACCAACGTTTGATGACTGCGTTTTGTATGTTTTTAAATTCAATATTTTTTCTTTAAAAATTATACAAATATTAAGTTTATTTCATAATTTAATTGAAGGCATAATCTCAGTGGTGTTGTCAACTATTTTAATAACGCTATACTTTCTAATCGGTCATCAGTTTCCGATTATAATTTTCATAATTATCTCAACTCTGGTGTTATTTATATTAATCGCGTACAACTGTGGTCATGGCTGGCGTTCGGGTTGGAGTTGGGTTCCGGTGGGCGTCACAACGCGTACAGTCAAAGTGCCGGCCGTTCAGCATCACATACTGTTGCCGCCAAACGATGCCAATAACAGCAACTTTAATGGTTTTGCTTCAGTTAATATTCATGAATCCAATGTGAAAAAACCGATTTAATTGA
>JAQIYA010000830.1:0-16448 GCA_034699355.1 Microtritia minima
TTCATTTCATTTCATTTAATAATTTCTATTAAAATTTTTTCATTGTTTAATTTTTCAATAGTTTGCAAAATATTTGCTTTGCATTATGAGCTGAAATATATTCAAAAATGTGCACTTCTATGTAAATACGCATTATTGCGAATCCTGGTCATGATTTGTCTATCATTGGCTTGAATTTATTATTATTTAAAAGACGGCTTTTATTCAAACTCAAACTTTCAGCTCAACTATAGAGTCGGAAAATACATATATTTAAAAAAAGAAGAAATTATAATTGTATTATTTTTTGTCAATAAATCTTGACTTATCCTAGTTTTATAGATGGCTCTCAAGGGTGGTCCTACGGGTGGATACTTATCCGACCAAGAATTTCGAGAATTTGTAATTTCATTCGCAAATCCTTAAGCATTTGAGAAATTATCGATTATTTCTTAAAGTTAATTAAAAATATTTTATTGAAAAAGAAAATTTAAAATCAAAATTCAAATTTGAATAATTATTACGTTTAATAAGGTTATGAACCAAATTAGAAATTGTTTGAAATTTATTGTGTTTTGTGTGGCAGTCGAAAGCAATTTTACTTATCTTGTATTAACGTATTAAAGAATAAATAATCTATATATGAGGCAATTAAAGCGAAATGCGCTTTATTTTCGATGCAATAAATTCATAACTCAGTAGAAATAAATCAAATAACATCAAACACCGAATAGCGAACTGTAAATTATTCATATGATTATACATCATAAATGGATTGATGTGCGCCTTAACATAATTCTAATAAATATTTATTAATTTTTTTAATTCTGCTTAAATACAAGTTATTAAATGCTCAAAAAAAGTTGAAATAATAATAGTCACTTCATTGATTTACTGGCGTACAAAGTGGTGGAATGTATTCTGCGATGTGATGTCAATTAGTAATTTGTTAGTAAATAACTTAACCTGATTTGAATGTATAATTACTTGATTTTAGTTTTTTTTATTGATAATTTAGATGATAGCAAAAAAACATTTCATTTACAAAAAAAATTTAATATGATTTGAATTTGTTTTTTTTAAAATTTTTTGCTCAAAAATTTTTAATTACTAAATAAAAGCGTAAAATAATTTATATTCAGCTTAAAGCAGAAATTTTCGAAATACCATTTACTTTGTTTCAATTACACGATTACCCGTACAGTGTTATCATTACCTGTATATTTCCAAGTTATTTGGTTTAATATGCGTTATACCTAATATGAAACGTATTATTGTTTATATCTCTCTCTTTATTATTTATACGTGTGACTAATATTTATTAATCTCATACAATTCAGTGTTAACATTGGTATAAATAAGGCTCTGATAGCTCAATACTTTGATTGCTCGTTATACCAGTATTTTATTATCATTTATAACCCTTTATGGAAAAATAGATTAGATTAGCTCGTAAGCCACTGCTCGAATCACTTCTTAGTCTTCTTTTTTTTTGTTTCGCTTTATGAGCAAAATATATATGTATACATATATTTCCAGAAACCAGTTTTCAACTTCGATACCACTTGAAAATAATGATTATTTTATAACTTATCGCGTATTTTTTTTTCTTATAAAATAAAATATAAGGAAAACGATGAAAATTTTCGATTCGAAAAACAAGTGATTAGATATCGATATAAGTTTATTCCGAAAATATTCAATTAATCACAGGAGAAAAAAACATTGTCAGCATTATATTACTTTTTCTTTTTTAGTTAAGTTAATAAACGGCATGATTTTTCATTTACAATAATAATATCTTAATTATGGTTTGAGCCCTAAACTCAAAAAAATATTTCCTAAGCTATACTTCACGCGGGCTTAAACGAGTGAGACTTTAATCATTATCGAGTGCTCTTATCTGCAAATTTAAGCTCAGTTTTAACATTATTTCTAAATTTTATTTTCATTGTATATATATTTTATATATATATTATATTATATGTGTCACGCATTTAAATAAATTGATTATTTGTTCGCTATTTTGTTTGCTCAACAATTGTTTGCTCTCTGTTTAGTTAGTATTTTATTATTATTATTAAAATTCACAAATGATATACACGTACTTCTAAATGCTTTTGCAAACTTTCATTCCTCTACACACACACACACACAGTCACATACACTCACACTCTTTATCTCTACAAACGCTACAAATCTTCGCGAAAAAAAAAGTAATAATAAGCTGATATGAACGCGACCTGTCGGCAGCTTTTGATTTTAATGGTAGCGCAAGTCTGTCAAAACAACTTTTTGCACTTTGGATTCGCACTGTTTTCGGCGATTACGAGCCATACTTTAGTTTTATTTCAATCGCTGCTATTATTGAAATATGATTTTTAATTACTTCAACTCGAGAGAAAAAAATCAATGAACGTGTCGTTTCATGTTTTTCGGATTGCATTTGAGTCGCATTTTTGTGCGTAAAAATTATATTTAATGTTTGATTCGCCAAACTGTTGCCATAATTATGTCTATTTTATTATTAATTAAAGCGAGAGTTTGTTATTGGGATCGAGTTATTGTTTTGCTGCTGTTATTTCAATTTATTTTCATTGTGTGTGCTCTTTTAAAAAGTATGAACTCGGAAAAAATGTTAGGCACGAAACAGAGAGCGAGAGAGTCTCTCAAATGCTTGCATCATAAAAATACTTTTAATATGCGAATGCATAATGAGGTGTACAGCGAGAGTGACTCGCATTCGGTGTGTGCGGAGATGTGCACAAAGATTTTCCCATGATATTTGTGCCTCAGTTAATGTCGTGTTAGTCTAGGATTAGAAGCTATATTAGAAAACGTGCGCTAATAATTTAGTATCAGCGATGATATTATACGAGCGAAACAGAGAGAGACTGTGGGCATAGGGAGCGAGACTGAGATGAGGAGGGAGAGAGAGTGGTGGGGAAGCGGGAGAGACGTGCAATTTTATTCAGTATTCTTGAAGACGAAAAAAAAGATGAAAAAAGAGCTCATTTTTAATGTCGGCTAATGAAACTTATTTCCATCTCTTTTATTATTATTTTTTATTTAGGCTGAGACTGTGTTTTTTTCGAAAGTTTGTCCCGCCGTTCACTCGTTAATAGTCGAGATGCTCGTCGAGAAATTCCTCTTATTTCTCCTGCGCTGAGCAGTCGATTGACTTTTCTTCGAGTTTATCGTGAAATTTGAAATTTGAATACTCATTTCTTCTTCTTCTTCCACTTCTTCTTCTTTCTCTTCCAATTCTTGTTCTTTTACTTGTTTCTACTTTTCTTCATACTTCGCTCATCCTCTATATCTCTAATACATATCTCCATAGCCCCGAGCGTCACATTATTTGTGTACCTCCTGCAGTGTTTTTACTGTATGTTAAGTTTTTATGTTCTTTTACTGAGAAAGGTTTGCTTCGTTTCAGGTTATAAGAGATAACAAGCGATATTCGCTTGACCTTAACTATAGACGAAACGCTAACGAATACCGTGCGAATGGTAATGCGTTTGCCATACATATTACGCTACAGTGAAACACATTTATATATTACAGTCGAGTTAATTATCCAACTGTTTGGCTCTGCTTTCGTTTCGTCTCCAAAGCGATTCTCTAATGCAGTGAAGAATATCGATATTATATGGCTTTGAATGGACGAGAATTGATTGCGTAATACATTTGAATACATGCTATATTCTTCTGTTTACAATACGCAACGCCGAGTGTATGAGTTGAAACAAGTTTGTCTGTGCCAGCATTAACATTACATAACATTGCTTTATAACAAACGCATTAACATTTGCACGGTATATAAAATATAAGGGATTGAATTGAAAATATCGAAGTGGTCTCTCTCTGCCATTCAGAGGCGAACGCTTGAAACTCTATTTCGCACTAAACTCAAGCCTCACTGTTCGAGTCCTCATGAATACGTCAATTTTGGTAACGAAACAGAATTCGAGTCCGAATTGACGAGTTATAAAGTTGAGCGCAGAGAAGAGTATTTCTCTCTCTTTTTCTCTTCTCGAAGCGTCAGCGATGGCTATATATCGCGCGCATATAAATGAAACTTATAGACTGTTTGGGAGAGTTCTCGAAGGCGAAGGACTTCTCCAAAGTTAATGTTCTTAATCTATTTTAGCGAATGTTTAGAATTAGTTACCGAGAAGAATGCGTACCATGTTATTCACTGTTGAGAGGGGGGCTATATTTTTGTGGTGATGCCAAAAAATACATAAATACTGGCGTTTGACGCTCTCTCTCGCTCTCGCTCTGGCTTTTCGCAGCGAGCAGTGCTGTAACAGTAATGCACAGCACAGTCCTCTTCAGTCCCTCTCTCGTCTTCTTCTTCGTCTCGCGCTCTCCAGTTCAAGAAAAATATCTTCTTATTTTTTGCAGTCATGTTATTCAACTATACGACTAACACTACTTCTGTTGTTTTCGTTTAATTTAGCTGTTTTTTTTCTCTCGCTTTAGATTTCTCTTTTATCTTCTTTGTTGTGCAATTTATGGGCGAGTGGTGTGCGAGTTGACTATATTCAAACTTTTAATTTCTACTTTTAAAATATGCTGACATTTTCACTATTCGCTAAATTAAAGTTTTGAGTCTGTTTTTTAGTCGTGTCATTGCTTTGCGTTCATTTAAATTTGTTATTTTATTAGAATTTCTTTTTTTTAAATAGAAAACAATTCTTTATTGATATTTTAATTTGAATATTTAAATTATAAATTTCGAAACAATCTTTGCGTTTAAACACAATGATTTCAAAATATTTTCGCATATACTTTATTTTGATCGCTATTTACATAATTTTAATTAAAATTATTCTAAAATGATTTTGACATTTTAAAATTACTATTTATTTAATTATTATACACTTTTTAAAACGCTGTAAAACTTGTCGGTTATTAAATTTTATTTTACGATTAAATGATATATAATCTCCGATTTTAAAAGTGAAACCTTTTATGGACTAGTCTTGACTAGTTTTATGTAGAGTCGTATCATTTATTGACACAATTTCATAAAAATAAGAATTTTAAAAATTTAAAAAGTTTGTGAAAACAGAATTTTTCAATAAAACTTATCAGCTTTTAATTAAGAAGTTTCGCTGAGTTCGGAACACATCTCAAATGAATTAAACTGTTTAACTAATGTTACTAATGTTTAGCAAAATGTTAACTCGCAATTAATATTTGACTTCATATCAGATGCTTATTAATTGACTTTCGTTTAATATTTGACAATTTCCTCAAAATATAATCATAGGAAATATATATTTTATAGATTTTGTCAGTTAAGTTTTTTCAAACAAAATAAATAATATAGAAATATTAATATTTATAATATCTAATATATAGAATTGATAATTTTTTTTTTACATCACGTTTAGAAGAAAATTTTTCGCTATAAATTAAATAAATTACTCGCAATCTGTATGATAAATACTCGCCAAATGATATTTATTTTTTTTCCTATTTAAAAATTTTCGCTAACATTTCTCTTTTTTTTAAACGAATTTAATCTCTAAAACGAGTTAAAAATGATATGATATGATGAAAATTTCATGATAATTCACTTGGCTTTTCAAGCTATGGAGAAAAAAAGTATCATTGAATTAAATTATACTCTTAATTCATACTAAATATTCTAAAGAAATAAAAATTAAGCAAAAATTAATGTGCAAAATATGAAATACGAAAAGATATTAATATTTAATTTGAAACTCTTTTTTTGTTGAGTTTTTTTTCACTCTTTCCATTTATATTTGGTTAATTTAGTTTAGATATGATAATATCTTTTAAAGATAGTAAGTATATTTTAAAGCTGTCAATTGTACCCTATTATATGTATATATTTCATTTATTTGCGTCTCTTTTCGATATGGTATCGATTTTTTATTTCGTATATACTCTGCTAAATATATACATATATATAATAGCAGATAGTGAATACGAAATATACATATATATATTTCTAGAATGTCTCCCAAGCCATTGCCGCTGGGAATTGGAGTATATGAGTATATGAGTGCGCTTATTGGGAGAGAGAGAGCGAAAAAATAAGGAAAAAATTGCCCATAAAAATAACATTGGATTGAGTCGAAAGATCAGACAGACTTAGTCGCATCACTTCGGCAACTTAGCGTTAGCGCCCGCTCACCAAAACAGTTACGCCAATGCCATGTATTACTTTTAAAAATTTATTTCAAATTGAGTGTGACGTGTATGGCATCGCTTTTGATATAACATATATACCAATGAATATATCATTGCCGTATCCATCGTTTAGAGTTTGGGAGAAAGACGAGAGAGAGAGTCTGAAGAAATGCGCCTAAAAATGCGTTTAAAATAACTATAAAGCTGTCATCAGGTGGTTCGCGCCTGACATCAATTTCAAAAACAGATGAATTCGGTTTTGTTGCTCGCAATGACGAGGAACGAGAGCGCAGTGGAGATGCCGTTCGATGGTATTGGAGAGCGAGACGAGAGAGTGGGCTAATTATTTTTGAGATTTGCGTCTGATCCTCGTCCATATCTTCTCATTTAATGGTGCGCTCAGTTTAGTCGACAGCGCTAGTCTTTAGTCCGTTAGTCGACAGTGTGTGTGCATTATGTGCAGCCATTGCCAGTCATTTTCGCCTCTCCCTAAAAGGTCATTACTTAAGTTTAGGCTTCATGTCCAGCGCTATGAACATTCATTTTAGTTGAGAGCTGTTGGGGATAATAGTGGGAGACAACTGGCATGAGGGCTGAGAGTGGCATCAAAGCCATCGCCTCATTCCTTGCCATCTAATCCCGTGTGAAATACACGTATGCTTTCGATATTGAAGGTGACACTCTCTTAATTTGACTTCTTTTGATTCAAAAGATTATCAGTGCCTATAGTTTAACGACTTTTTTGTTTTTAGTTGTCTTTACGTGCCTCAGCGTTCAGCCTTATCTCTCCACTGCAGATGCATTTGCGCTAACACTGCGCTAACATAGCCCTACCATAGCCTGCCATTGCCTAGCATTGCGCCCATTTATGTGCGGATGCGATGCACCATCACTGCCATCACTGGCATCACTACTACTTGAACGCAGTACGCGTTCACTGTTCCCCAGAGATTTGCATGTTTTTCTTTGTTATTTGACATGTTTTCTCTCCTTAATATGTTTATGCAGTGTGTTATGCATAATACGAACGGGTTTTAAGGTAGTATTTAAAGGTATAACTGACTCCAAGTTAGTCTCGCTCTCGCCGTAGTGTCTCATATTGTCTGTCTGTCTAATCTAACATTCATGTAATATCACTTTTTTCCGTTTTGTTTGTTTTTATACTATCTCTCTCTCACTCTCCCTCCGCTCACTCCTCTCGCTCTCGCCTTATCTCTCTATTTCTCTCTTTCTCTTAACTTTCATTTCTATTTCCCTTAGCTTTTTACCAATTTTGCGCTGCTTTGCGACGTGGGATAAGCCAAATAAATCTCTTTATCCCAAAACGAGAAAAACGCATTGCCATTCGTGCCATTCAGTCGTTCACTTTTTATATTCCCCTTTGTATTAGTATTTTCTTCTACTATCAATTTACTACCCCTCCTCTCTCTCTCTCTCTCTCTCTCTCATCGAGATATATCCCTCCCTATTCTCTTTTATATATACAGTATATTTTGGCCAAATGTGTAGAAACAAAATTCTATCTAAAGCGTAAGCAACACATTACTCTTTCTCTCTCTTTTTTTTGGTTTTACTTGAGTTTTTCTCTATCGTTTCTGCTTTTCGAGAGATGGTATTGTTATAGCAATCTTAAACTGATGCGATAGAATAGACTGAAAGGACTGCGCCACTCGTTTTTTTGTTGGTCTTTTAATGCACGAAATGTTACGCTTACCAAACTAACCACGACTTGTGCGCCATTTCTCTTCTTTTTTTGCTTTCGCTGATGATAATGACTTACACCCCAAATATCTTCAGTGGCGCTAACAATCTCTTGAATAATATTGATGGTCTGCTTTCTGACCCATTCTATAAACTACACCACACTTACCTTTTCTCCTCTCGAGTGTTAGCTTTTGGTTTCTATATTCTGCGTTCTATTTCGCTCTTTTTCTGGATTCTCTCTCTCTCTCTCTCGCTCGCTCGCTCGCTCGCTCTCTTCAACTTCGAAGTAGATTTCGCTGTTTTTACGTGTAACGCTCCAGTGATTCAGACAACAAGCCTTATATAAATTGAATCTGCTATCAAAAAAAAAATGTTGAGCCCATTTGGCATAAGTTAGACTTTAATTTAGTCTCGCTATTAATGTGCAATTAATTCGCTATAATTATGCTCATATTTTATTAGTTTGCCGGTTATTTAATAGTAGTTAATTTCAGAAATGCATTTGTCATCGAAAAAAGACTGCCATAATTCAAATCTGTTCGCTATCTATGAGAGGATAAACCAATTTTTGTTGTCCATCAATGTATATAAACTTCTTTTATGGGCACATAACGAATGGCATATCTTTACTGGCGATGTGTGCTATTGTCAAACGAGAATATGGTGTATAAAAAATAAATTATATATAACCTATTATATATAAAGTACAAGTCTTAAGGTTTTGCATTGTTATAATGAGACACTGGTATAGCGAGTGAGCAAAAATCGCATGTATTTATATCTCCCATGTGTACTAATAACTGAGAATCGCCAGACATAATGGGTGTGCGTTATGGTCGCGACTCGGCTCGCAATATCCTAATTCATGTCCGGAAAATGTAATGCTGGTCAGCGAATAGTCGGCCTATTCTGGCCGACAATACGCTCATCTCTCCATTGAGGCTCTTTATATAATGAAAGGCGCATCACTCGCATCGCTCGCATCACTCCCTCGATGCGTATATGCATTTCGCTCATACTCTCCACTCATACCACAGTAACTGCGCTTACATTTCTTCTATTTCTTCTTTATTATGAGCCTTAATGTTATTTTACTTTTCTTCGCTTTTCTTTGGCCGAGCATTGCATTTATTTTTTCTCTCTCTGGCGAACACAAACCCATACACAGCACACGCACAGCTCGTTCTCGACATTTACTCCAGTGCTGTATGCATTGGCTCGCATCGAACTCCAGCTTCTGGCTGTTCTCCGCCGTAACCCCTAAAATGTGAGCTGTTGTGCGTCTTGATTGATGATGATTTAATCCTGGTTTATATGGGCAAAGGGTGGTTGTGGCGCATTGACCATTTAGATGTAATACATCATACCTTACTTACGCCGCGATGCAACGCAATGCAATGCAACGCTACGCTCAAACCCATTACATCCTTACTTACGTTCGCATATATAACACTAACACACTATCACTAGCTGTAGATATACTAGTCTTATCATTAGTGTGCAGCGCTATCATCACTGCTTTGCCTATTGTGTTAGTATTGTCTCATATTTGAGTCAAAAACTGTAATAATAAATGTGACTTAAGACTGGGCTCAATATATTTATTAAGCTTAAGGGGAAAAACTTGTTTAACTCTGTTTTTGTATATCCAAACGAAGAAAAAAAGTTTTGCTTTTAAATTTAAATTTAATTCTAATTTTGTCTTTTTTTATTCTCATTTTTAGGTAAGAAATAAATTATTTCTGGAAAAAAAATTTGCAATTAAGGGATAACGAAGATAAGCGTTACATGTAGTGAGGAGGCCAACCATACAGGCAGACGTTTTCCAGTGGGCGAACCATTTCATTGCATTTCAGTTTACAGCTCTCGCCAACAACACTTTCATTATCCGCCACGAGATAAAAAAAGAGAGTCGAGAAATATTTTTCTAATACAGTCTCAATACTTTGCACGAGTATATTAAGTAATTTTATCGCAGAAGTACAGGATTTTGTTAGATTTACAGCGAGAGAGAGAAACACAACACACACTCATTTAGAGCTCATTTTTATGACTGCGCGTATGTGTATGTGTGCGTATGAGAGCCGTATAAATGAATATATTTGCGATTTATTAAATGGTGACATTTAATTTGGCTTTTATGGAATCTCTGTTATGATAGAGGCTGGTCTTGTTTTCTGGTTTTGGTCAATGAATGCTAAGGATCCATAAAAAAATTTTACGAGAATATAAAATGACGATGTAATACATAGCCTATAATTCTAAATTTATCACATCATTTCAATAGCTCTTTTGCACTCATCATTTATTGTGCCGTAAATACCCTTTTCTGCTGTTATTTATTATTGCGTTCCTCTCTCTTCGCTATGCATTATATTTTTGTTGCGCGAAATTGTTATGATTTTTTTGGATTTCATAGTATATAACTTTTTATTTAATTGGTTAGTGTTAGCGTTTGTTTTTTTTTGTCACTTTCCAAACTTGGTTCTCCATTAAGTTATGCTAATGAAATTTTTTTTTATATATATACACAAACTTTCTTCCAGTGTTGCTGACCGTACATAACTGCCAATTATTTTTATGAAAACTCGCTCTTTTTCTCTCAATCTTTTATTTTCTTTTTAAAGAATATTGTTTATGTTGCTTTAAAATTTTATTAGGCATTAAATTAATAGAAATGTTTTCTGTCGTGCATAGAAAATATAATTTCTACACGTTTTGACGCTTAATTTTGTTGCAATTGTTTTGCATACTAACTTGCGATGCGGTACAGTCGCGCATCGCTATAAGAAACTTAGCTCTTAACGAGTCCTGGTTTTTAAAAAACCATTTACTAAGCGTTTAGAGTGAATAATAATTTATTATTGCTTGAAATAATAATAGCGGAATGAATTTCATGAGTGCGAGCTCTATGTGTGCGCCCTTTGAAATTAAATTTTTTAATTTTATAGTCTCGCATAGAATGCGAAGAATTTACACATTTGTGAAATAGTTTTTTATTTTTTATTTTTGAATTTTTTGTATTTTAGTTACAACTCTTTCCTCAGGTTAGCTGCTATTTGACATATTTTTTTTGGTGTTGTTTTTCTTCGCATTTCAAATTATTTATAAATTTCGAAATAAATCAAAAACGAATGGCAGAACGCGTTATTACGAGAATCCAGTTTTAGACGTTTGCAAAATAAACTTTTTTCTTTCTTTCTTATTAATATATATATATATTTGCTCAGTTCCGCGAACATAGAATTTTAGTTGATTAAACAAAATTGTCTGTTCAATACATGTGCTAAAAATTATTGATGAAAAAATATTAAGACGCGAACAGGAAAGTGTTATTTTGTTTTGAAAATCCGGATGTATTGTAAAACTGGGAGACGACGGTAGGCATAGTTTTTGCAGGCTTTTAATATGCTAATGCATAAAATTGAAAGCTTGCGTTTAAAATAAAAAAGAGTTTACTAATAACGCTTAGCTAGCGATTCATTTTATATTACAATTTCAAAAATTGGTGCATTACTTAACAGCACTTTGGCGTTCATACAATTTAATACAGCCATCTCCGCACAAAACCAGTGTACGCGCTGTTCGTCGCGCCGTTCCGTACATCACTTTACTTTACTGATTGAATTTTGAGTGTGCCATTACTTATATAAAGCAATATAACGCTAAGCGCTCGCCAACCCATACAATACACACCAGAAAGCATGCAAAAGTGAAAATAAGTTTTCGCAATTGCAAAACTCAAATCCACTTTTTTCGCCTCTCGTTTCCATCAAAAGTGTGTTCCAACTAATTTGCAAGTGTGGTGACGCTCGGCTCGCTGTATGGGAGTGACTGAGAGAGGGAGGCGAGGATGCGGGTGACAGACATTAGCCATGTTTTGTCCGAACGAGCATAAGTTAGGCATTGGTTTGGAACGGAGGTTTCGCTCTTCGCTGTGTATTTGTCGGGCATTGTGTCGCACATTCATAGCGAACTGAATTTAGTTCACATTTTGCTCCCACTCTCTATCACTCACTCTCTGTCTCTCTCTCTCTCTCACACACACACTCTTATTGCGCTCTTTTTTATTGTGAAACTCCAACATTTATAAGCATAACAAATAAGCATTACATACTCACTGCCTTTAGGTTTTGATACATTTAGTAATTTTATGCTGAAAACATGCATTTTGACAGCGATTACTGCGACGGGTGTTAAATGTTGAAAATTAGGCGCTTTACTCGCGCGTCAATTGATTTTGAATTTGTGAATCGTTTTTAGTTAAGCTCACACTCTTGTCTCTATTGTTATTACATAAATATAAAGAGTATATTACATGGTATTTAGTCATATTTTTTCATTGCCAACTTTTATTTTTTTCTCCCCATTAAACAGAGTTTTTGGGAAAATCGTATTTAAAGATATTATTATTATTATTTTTTGATATTCTAATTAATTTAGTTTTTAAAAACTGTCATTCTCTGCGATACACTCAGTTTGATAAGTGATTTGAAGCCATTTAGAAAAGTTTTTCGATACAATTTATTCATTACGAGACTATATAAGAGATAATTTATATGATAAGTAGTTTAACACTTTTTTTATATTTTTAAACGAGTATTTTATTTTTAAAGTCTTAGCATTTTTCCACGTTTTGATGTTCTGCCAGTTTTGTAAATAGAATTTTTATCGTATTTTTATTCCCTTCGTTTTAGCGATTATTAGCGTTGGCTTCACTTTTCAGGCGCGTATATATATTTATTTTTTTATGACCACAATCATTGCAAACATTGAATGCGTAATTTACCTGAGAATATCAAACTACAATTGGCATCAACTGTGCGCCAACTTTTTACGCCGAAACTCTTAGCAACTCGATTAGAGATTTTATTGGCTCTGCTTTTCAATTCGGTTTTTGAAGATGAAAAAAAAATACAGTGCGTATAAAAGATATACGCGGAGAGAGAGAAAGCGGTATTCAGATGTACGCTGTTCTGCATTGGCGTTACACACTATTTTGTAGGCGCACACACATAGCGAGTGCAATGATTTTGATTTAGATTTATGAGCCATTACTTGGTGGTCCCTTGAATGTGATCCTCTATCGATCGCTGCAGTTTCTGCATCATAATAATAAGCAATATAAGTATATACGCGACTCGTATGCGAGAGAAATAATATTAAATATAGTTGTTTTCTAGTGTATCATTCGTCAAAAACTTGTTTTATGGCTCTCATACCCTTTACTATTAATTTTCCGAGTCTCTGATTTTTTTCGACGATAAATAGAGAGATGGAGAGAGCGTTTTGATAGTAGTCGAGCGCACACTTCGAGTATCACTAAATTTTTAAGCATGCAATACAGACAGACTTCAATTGAATGGGCGATATTATCATTAGAGTTACGGCCATTGTGTGAATATTATTGTTATTATTCAATGAATAGATATATTGCGGTGGAGAGAGAAATATATAAAAATAGTAAAAAGCAATTACTATTGTTTGCTGGACTATGTGCGCAAAAATGGGCTCCAAAAGTGGTCTGTTGGCTGACGAGCGAGCGTATGGGCTCGTATGGGCTGAGCGCGAGCGCCGCTCCATCTTATCTCTTATATAACACTTTACCAGTTTTATTGGGCCCTCGAGAAAGCCATCTGTCAAAAAAGTTGAACCATTCTCAGTGATACTATGAAAATGCATTTCTACGTCGCAATTGGGCCAACGCGTCGACTATCGTTCGCTATCGCTTTACACTTTTTTCGACTTATCCGCAGCAAAAAGTTGCCTCAAGAGAGTGTGTATACTATCATATCAAGTATTATGTGTCATATATAACCATAAGATCGCTCTCATGCTCTCTCTCTCTTTGCTCAGTCACTCTCCCCTGTAGTTATAGTAATTTTAGTGCTTCAGCTTCTCTTTAATAATTGCAATCGTTATGGTCTTACTTTAGTTTGGTTTGCGAGAGAGAGTCTGTATGAAAAAAAGTGAAAAAATAGGGAATAGTATTTATCGTGGGTTACGATCGAAAAAATGACGATCTTGTTAGAAATATTTTTTTGTTACAAATACTGAGTAAGTGTGTGATGAGGCAAAAGATTGAATGAGAGAGAGAGAGAGAGAGGCAGAGAGAGTGAGAGAGCATAATTTTTTCAGGCTCACTGAATTTTAGTGAGTTTTTATGTGAAAATGACCGTTTCTAAAAAGATTTTGGTGCCAATGAAATGGGGGGAAATAAGTAGAGTGCAGTCGGGAATGAGTGTGTGTGTGTGCGAGAAAATACGAGTAGAGCGTTGTCGAGCATTTTTTGATTCGGTTACTATGGTTCACCGCTATAATGGGCTGCACATCAAATTTCGAGCGCAAAACTAGATATTTAGGAGTTTAAAGTTTAAATTTAAGGGGTGGCGATCGAGTTTAAATTGCGACACAATGTTGCGCTCTTACGCCGCACACCATAACTCAAACACGGCACCAATTTTTTGCCTCAAATATGTCAGGAATAGGCAGCAAATTGCGATTTGACTGTTGCACGGCTTGACCCGTATATTTCATTTCTGTTTTGTGTGCGTAATTTGATAACACAATTGTGTATCGATAAGAGATTTTGCTCGATATTGAACGTTAAAATTTTCTAATTTTATAGTTGGCTTTATATCTGCATTAGGTTTGACTGTTGTGTAACTGACACAGTATTGTGTTGCGCTCAGTAGGGGTCAGTCATCTGGTGGTGTAGGGAAGCCATCGATTTCAAACCCCCCTCTCTCTCGCTGCCATTGGAGGCGGCAGTGCTTCACCACTGTTTCTCGTCGTTCCCGATATTCAATTATTTTATTTAAACATTCATATTTATATATGGATATATATATTTTTTGATGAAGAGTGGAGCGAAACATATTTGGTTGCCTTTTAATCTAACAGCCATGTTGTTGTTGGTGTATCTGCGAGTGTGGCGTACTATAGGGCTAACATCGACGATGACATCATTCTATATGTATCTTTGACAGCATTTGATAGGAATGCGAATCTAACGCAAGAGAGTGAGAGAGAGTAGTCTCACTCCTCTCTCTCTCTCTCTCTCTCTCTCGCCTTTCTTCTCCCTCTTATATCCATGTGTAATGTGTGTGTCTGTGCAATAGTCTCTTTGATAGTTGTGAAAAATTCATTACATTCGGAGCTGTTATTGACGCCAATCCGCACTAACTTTTGTTATTAAAACTAGACTCCAATATTTTTTGAGATCCATTTTTTGCTGTCGCTATTTCGCTATTTCGGCGTTCGTTTCGCAGCGAGAGTTGGGTCCAACAAAGATTGTGGAAAAGGCTACACTTTAGGGATGTAATATTATATATTATTTTGGAAGAACTGGTTGTGTTGTGCCATTTTGATGATATGTCATCCAACATGTGAAGGGGAATAACATCTGCTACTTTGAACATTATATTTTTCTTCTTCGTTTTTTTTCATATTTTCGCCTCAGCTTTGACTGTGTGAGAGAGTGAGCGCGAGAGTTATAATAATAATGATGGCATCTGTATGTTAGATCACCGATGTTTCGATATTGTTCAGCAGTAAAACTGGCATTTTATAATTAAAAGTCAAAAGCTCGCATAGCATATCACAGATTTTTGTTTTAATATTGCATTATATATTATATATACTGTTATTATCGCTGGCATTAAAATTATAAAGCTTTTGCGAACCAATTTTGTTCGGTAAAAATTTTTCGCATTTTTATTCTCGTTTTGCCGTATCATTATCTCTATCATTGCCACTATTCATATCTCGCGATGTAATCTAAACAAATTATATGCATTATACGAATGAGAGGTCTTTATTAAAAATAATCAAAATTTATATTTAATATCTTGTAATGAAATTTATTGTTCAGCGCTGGCTTTCCATTATTTATCGCGACATTTTTAAAAAACAAAAATCAAAAACTTTAAAACTTTTCAAAAATAGTTGTGCCAATACTTGGAGAGAGATATAAGAGAGAGAGAGAAATATTCTCGTGCACTCATTAATTTTAAATCAAAATACTTAATTTGGCCATTAAGTAGTGAAAAACTTTTTTGTTGGGCGTTGAATGCCGTTAGCGCTGGCATTCGTAACAAAGCTAACGCTGATATTGCATAGATATTTCATTTTTGAATTGGCAAGTGATGCACCTTTTCTTATGCAACCAAAAATTAATCCGAGAGAGTAGTGATTTTTTGGGTGCGCGCTATTCGGCGCTCGTCTGTTGTTGTGTGTGTGTTAATATGTGTGGTGTGCGCCAAAGACTTATTGCGTTTTGCTATGTTATAACGCTTTATGGCGTATAAGGTATTTTATAATGTCTGGTGATTTGATCTCAACCAAAATTAGAAGAATAGGGTTCGCCCTATTGCTTAGTATGCAGGTTGCGATGTGTGGCGCTTCCCTGCAGTGATCGCGTTTGTAAATGGGAGACGCGATGCCAGGAATGGCAATGAAGAGCTTCGTAGATAATGCACTGCTTCTAATCTATAGCTAAGTGTAAGATAGATATGTGTTATTCGAAAATGTGGAGATAACCGACACATATATAGCCCTTTTCATTATGCCATACCATTGAACTCTCTCTCTCTCTC
>JAQIYA010000831.1:0-16410 GCA_034699355.1 Microtritia minima
GTTAATACAAATAAAGTAAAAAATACACAACAATAAAATAAATTTAAAAAAGGGCGCAAATGGTGACCAAAATTTAGGCAAATTATGCCAAAAGTTTTGCATTTGTTTCACAATTATAACAATATCTATACGATTAACACAAACACAAATGACTCGTTATACACAAAAGCTTAACACAAACTAATAATTAATTTTTAAATTTAATTTTTGAATTATTATTTGCAAGACTAATATATACCTTTTGATTAGTATTTTTAGCGAGTATTTCCTATATTATATAATGCATGTGCAGCTCATTCTCTAATAGGTTTAATATTACATGCATATTGTATACAATATATACACTTTGCTAAAATTAAAGCCATTCAATGTTAAGATAATGTAATGCATTAAATCAAATATAATTTTAATTAAAATGATTTAATATACAGATTGTGTGCAAATTTAGATTTTTTTTAAATGTAAAATAGAATGTGATATTAAAACGTAAATATACTTAAATGTCAAAATCGCATGTTTACATCAAAATATGTATTTTAACATATTTTATAAACCGTAAGCCTAATGACTGAAATAAAAGTACAGTTACTGTGAGCTATGGTTTGTAAGGCGAGTGTGATTCACATAAATGACATGCATTGCTATGACTTCATATGGCCTTCACTTTAGGCGTGTATACAATCCGACGTTTGTTTACCATTTCTATTCACACAACAGTTGTCACTATTCTGTTTCACTGCATTTGAACGCAGCGTTTAGTTTGCAGACAACACTTAACCATAATAGACCAAACAATGGTCACTCAATTGCGCTCAATTTAATATATCGTTGATTAAAATGGATAAGTTATTAACGATCGCGATATTAATAATTGTGGGCTTGTGTTGCGTCCACTCATTAGAGGGGCCGAACGTCTGCACCAAAGAAGAGAGGTATGCCATCATTGATGTGATTGTTTACTCATTAATGGTTTGCATAGCTATCCGGTGGAGACTCAAGTGTCCACACATATACCATATGAGGTGAAAACGATTGGTTGGTGTCTCGCAATTCCGCCGCGATGTCGAAAAACGAGGCCAGTATTGGTTAACGCAATTCGCTTTCATATGTTTCACTTCATAATTGGACTAATCATTGACATCAATGTTATAGAATCGCGTATCGCATCGGATATCGAATCGAGACTCGCGTCAAGACTAGAGAAGTGGAGTCGTGTTGTTCTGGTTATACAAATAGTGGCGATCGTTGTATTCGTATGTCCGCTCACATGCTCTCTAATCGATCTTAATTTGATGCTTCCATTGCAGCCATTTGTGCCAATTCATGCATTCACGGCCATTGCGTGGCGCCCGACAAGTGTGAATGTCAGCCCGGGTAACAAACTGTTAGCTAACGATAGTCGCAATCTTTAATAATTCAATAATTTCGTTGTTTAGATGGAACGGATTTAACTGCAATGTCTGTAAGTTTGGCGCAAATTTTTCATTTTCATTTCATTTTTTATGATATTTTGAAGATTTTGTAAAAAATATTTTAAATATAACAATCAATTAATCAATCAATTAACTCAACTAAATTTTTTTAAATATTTTTATTCACGATTTCTTATTTTCATCTTTATTTGTCAGAAACTTGACTAAATAAATGAAAAATTTAGTTTCAAAGCTTGACTATTTTGTTTAAATAATTATTATTTAATTTTATAAAAACTATTTTATGCCTTTCTTTATGCAGTCTACGTAACAGTTACAAGTGTTTTAAATATTTAATAACATATTTAATAACATGTTATTTGACTCGATATTAATGTTACAAATATTTTCAATGTTTAGGTTTCTTCTGAGCCAAAGTTTATTTCTTTTTAGATCATATTTAAATAAATTTACAAGTCATATGAAAATATTAAGTTTAAAAACTTGATTTAAATATTAACAAAATTTTACATTTAAAATAACTTTTCTTAATTTTTAACTTACGCTGCTTAGTAGGACATTGTATGTGTTCAATTTAAGATATTGTGTTATATTATTGTGCTCATAGAAATTCTCATTATTATTAAATAGCGTGTCTTAAAGATAAATGGGGATTGCGATGCGAGAATAACTGTACGTGTCTTAATAATGCCAAATGCGATGCGGTTTGTATTAATCAGTTTTAAATTACAATTCTTCGTTTTAAATTGAGAAATGGTATTAATAAATTCTAATCCATTTAGGTGTCCGGTGTCTGCAGCTGCTCATTGGTCTGTATTATCGATTATATTTGATTATCAATTTAATAACTAATGTAAATAATGATGAATTGATTATTGTAAAGGGATGGCGGGGGGATAACTGTGACCAGCCGTGTCAGGAGGGATATTTTGGCGTGCATTGCGTTCAACTATGTCAGTGCGAACACGGAAAATGCAATCACATCGAGTAGGCATTAATTTTACAAATATATATATTCTTGAAAATATCATTTTTTTTAATCAGCGGTTCGTGTGACTGTCAACCTGGATATGGAGGTCCATTGTAAGTATAATTAGTTCACCTTAGAAAGTATAATTAGTATAGAGTATTAATTGTGAAATTTATTTGCATTAATTTGTAGATGTAAGGATAAATTAGAACCTGGAACACAGTGGACTCTGACCACAGAACGAACAACTGAGCTGACAACGAAACTGACAACGGATCGGACAACGGCTCAGCCATCGGAAAGCTTAAGAATTCAGCATTCGGCTGCCAGTTCTGTCAATTCGTCTGATAATTCATCTGATAATTATAGCGGTGGTCTCATTCTCGCCATCTGTTTAATATTATTCCTTCTTGTAATAGCTATATTACTAGTTATATATTATAGAAAAAGGTTAGAGCGGCTCAAACATGAAATGGCATACGTGTCATACTCGGCCGAAGTGCCACCAGACCAAAGACATTTCGATAATCCAGTCTATTCTTCACTACCAGCGAATAAAGTGAAAAATTTTCCAAATAATTTATCAAAGAATAATATTGAAAAAGAGAAACTCAAAAATGCTTCTGTTGATGAGGCCTACAGTAGTACTCTATTAAATTGCGGCGTTGAAGCTTCAAATATTTACTCCGAAGTGGACGAACGCAATAAAATTAAAGATACAACTTTTAATCCAAATATTTACCACAGTATTGATGATTTCAAGGGTATACCCGATAAAAAGGAGCCGTTTTATGATGAAATTAAACGCAACAGCGCTGAAGGTATTTAAAAGAAATTATGTTTAAAATGTGCACATTGTTTACGTATTTATTAATTTATTTAATTGTGATATGGAGGCGAATGCAGTCACGACAATCAACATTATGACAGACCACGAAACGATATTATGCCAAATAACCAGAGGATTGATGACTCTAAAAATGGTGCGAATAAACAAACCAATAATTCTAACATATCAGTAGTGTCTCCGAACTTGACGCTACAAAATGATCTAAATTCTGAAACTTAATTAATAATTGAGTTCATTTATAATATTATCTGCTTTATTATTAGAACTAATTAATCGTATACTTTCTGATTATAATTTTATGTAATCTTTTAGAAATTATATATACATTCCTTTATATACAATCCTTTAACGCTACCGTTAGATGTATTAGTTTCAGATTCAATTTATTTACAGTTAATTCGAAAACATTTGTTGTTTAAATAAATTTACAAATTTGTTGTATATCCAGTAAATTTTTTATTAATTTGTTTTATTTTGCTGTAAATTATATTTTTATATGTTTATAATAATTGTGAACTAATCTACACTAAACTATAAATAATTTCTATGTTTCAAATGATTAAATCTTAACGAAGCATTTATTACGATGTTATAATTCAAAGTGTGTTTACAAGATTTACAACTAATTGCATATTGTTTTTATAACTAATATTATTAAAAATATTTATTATTTTGTAATTAAATTACACTTTTTTTATAAAGTCATTTATCAAGTAAATGATGTTTTTAGAATTTCTAACTTCAAAATAATTATTTAGCTTAAGTTAATTCTTAGTAATGCTTGAATACTAACATTACTATTTCAATACAAACATGTGTATAAATTGTCAATTAATAAAAGATGAGTAGTTATGCCTATAATGAATAGTAATACAGTTGAATGTTTTTGTACAACAAAAATGTTGTTAATTATGTAATTCAATTTAGTTATTTTGATAAGAATTGTGATTCAAAATATACAGAATATTAAAATGAATTTTAAAAGAATGCTTTTATTTTACATTTTATTTTGCGTCATTAAATAATATAAAGTCTATATTTCACTCATTGCCTAAATTAAGATATTTAAAGATATTGTTTATATATGAACACACTCTAATATATTGATGCAATTGATTTGTCATATCCTCTACGAAATGCGAGCGTTATAGTCGAGGCACGGGCGGATTAATTCCTAATGCGTGATGAATCAAACACGTCTCCTAAATTAATGATTATTTTAATTTTCAGCTTAATATAGCGCTACTAATCCAATATAACAAATTACTATACGTTTTTATCTTGCAATGATTTGGTAAAGTGTTTTTGTGTTGTTCGATCAGTTTTATAGAATATGTTTGGATTTGATTGGATCGGAGACGACGAAGTTCTGTCACCCATTTCTCCGACAGCCTCTTGATAGGCGTTTTGAAACGAGGACTGACTTCTGAGCGAATAACTTCTAAACGAACTCAAAGAGCGTATCGATGATAAACTGGGCCGACGAGACACTAACGCAGAAGAAGGCGTTATTTGGCCGTCATTTGGCAGACATGTAACGGCAATTGAAAGGAATACCTAAGTTTGAAGGCGGCGGTGCCAGTAGTGAATAGCTGGCTCTTCGCGAGAGTGGCATCAATTCATTAATCACACTTTTAGTGCTGGAAGCGCCTGAGCTGAGGATGGATGGAGCGGAGTCTAATCCAGTTAAGATGACTGGCGGAACAGCTTCTCTTCTATAGCAGCTGTAATGATCGTCTTGAAGTCGCACTCTAATCACATTATAAGCATAATTCTTGAGAATAATTAATTACTGCACATATTTTTGCTCATAAATAGATGCAGCGCTATATTTCTGATGCTAAATGTGTTTTTAAGTATTATTAATATTCACACTTACTTGCGATTAAATTATAGCTTTGATATTAAACAAAAGATGATATACTGTAAATTGTTTTTTGCACATTACGTATTGATCGCAACTATTACTTATACTAAAACATAACTCTGACCGTCAGCTATCATCAATCCTAAAGGAGAAAGAAAATTACAAAAAAAAGCAAAACAGTCTAAATGACAGCTGAAAAGATAAATCAATAACTTTATCATAATTCAAGTTATTAATAATTTATATAACTTCATATTTACAGAATCTTAAATTCTAACAACTTTACGGCTTCTTTATTTGAAGACTTGCTCTTAACCTGATTTTTGCGAAAAAAAATATGAATTTAGTATTTTAATTATAAATCTTTGAATTAAAAATTATAAATCTTTATTCGTAACTTATTTTAGCGTGATTTGCAATTGATTAATAACTTATCTTCTTTAAAAACTTGTAAAGTTAGAGCTTGTAAGTTATATCGTATTATATTTTAAACATATCGATATATGATTCTGTTTATTATAACCTACTTTTATGAATTACTATTGTTTTAATAAAATAATTGTCATTTAGCAAATTCGAAGTTAAAATATACCTACAATTTAGTTTTCCTTAAAGACTTTACAATTAAAGAAAGCTTTTTATATATAAATATAGTGAACAGAATGACATAAATACATGTAAAAAAACTTCATATTCAATGTTTAGTATTCAACTAAATATACAAATTGTTTTCTATCTTTCATGATTGCATAAATGATTGTTGAAATGATTGCATATATCATAATTAATACAAGTAATCTATTTGAATCCAATCGTGTAAAATTAATCTAAATTAATCTATTGTAAATTTCTATTGTTCTTCAAGTTAATATTAGTAATATTAGACCCATTATTGATATCTCACAACTTTTACAGTTTTAAAATTTCTTAAAAATAGCCAATAAATTATTAAATTCTTTTTAAAGAATTTAATTAATATAATAAATGTTTGAAGTTAAACTTATGCTGTAACTATTATTCAATTCTCTAAGCTATTGTTATTCTCTAAGCTAATAATAATTTTGTATTTTCTATACAAAAATTTATACTTTATATCCAACACGTTATAAGCATCAGATTGTATTGTAAGTATTATTTATATAAAATACAATTGGGATAAAAATTATACAATGTATAATATAATTGAGAATAATAATATGTTTGTACTGTATAATTACTGTGATAAGCAATGAAAAATATAATAATATACATTAATATTCTTGTTTTAAAATTTATAATAGTATATAATTTAATTTTGATAGTATAGAAATTAATATACTAATGTAAAAGCTATCCGAGAAAAGTGAATCTGTTTCTGCCTCTATTATTAATTAAAATAGTAAAGAGCATAGTTATTAGATTTGAACTCAATTATCGATTTTATTCAAATATGAAAATTCAAACTCTAGATCTACTTATTAAGTAATTATAAATAAATTACCGATAGCTGATATGTGATAAATGATTAAACCAAAATTTAACTTTGTTATGGAGAATTTTCTACTTTATATAATTGACATGTTAACCCCCCTCTCCCTCCCAGAAAGAGGAAAGGAAGGAAAGCGCCGACAAAATAGGACCCATTTTATTATACATTTTAGTTGACAAACATGTCCTTTAAGTTGGACAAGTTGTCCAGTTTTTTTTGTTTATAGTTGGCATATAGTACTGTATTGTTAAAGAGATAGTCTAATAATATTTTTTAAGAATTTCTATAACAATACTTTTCAAAAGTTAAAAAATTAAAGCACTTACATATAAAGTTAAAAGAAAATTCTCGCTAACATTATATGTCCAGTTTTTTATATAAGACAATTGACAATATTTTGTAAGATTATTTTACAAAAATTTACAATTATTGTTGTGTCCAAGTTTGCAACTATGAAACTTGGTTCAAATCTTACATACTTCAAGCCTATACAACTTTGCTGCAGAAGCAGTAGTGTATTATTAGTATAGAGTTCTCTGCGAAACATATAATCAAATTAGCATTTAAATGAAAGCTTAAGTGTTTACAAATAAATATAAACGATTCACATCAATTCTAATTTGAATAACAATTTAAGTTTTTAAAATTAGATATAAAATTTTCGTCGCTTAAGTACTAGAAATAACTTAGAATTAACTTTTAACTCTGATATTTAAATAAAGATTTAACATAAATTGTTACATAAATACTCGTTTGAGTACATCACTATTAATACTGTATGCGATTATTAATTGTGAATAATCCACTTTAATTTTTAAAATTATTGCAAGTATTTATGAGCAATTTTTAAAGTATTTAAAGCAAATATTAATAAACAAAGACTATAATTTAGTAGAAATCTCAAAAGCGCAGATTTTTATATAGATATAAAATAACTGTGACGTATAGACACTATTTTTTCTCTTGACTTTTCATTAAAATAATAATATTATGATTTTCAAGTGCTTACTCTTACTTATTAAACAATCGAATGACGAAACAGAATAATATAAGCAATACGACCAGACTTGTGATGAGACTTAAAACAGTGGTGAAGTCAGCGTTGTTCAGAAAGTGATAAGTGAATGTGCCGAGCCTGACATAGATGGGCGAATCGTCTTTGGGAGACAATCGATACGTGCGTTAATATTATGAAATAAGCCATTCTCTCACTCAAATCAATTACCTGCCACGCAAAACAATCCATTTTGTTCATCCGATTTCTCGTAATAACCTATTAGTGGGTTCGGAGTAAAGTGATTATTCAATAGACAGTCAGCGCAAGCATACGTCGGATTTTTTTGGCCATCACTGAGAATTACCCTCTTTTTTCGTTTTATGCTGTTTTACGCTATGTTTTGGCGATACACAGGCTTTGACAGCTTTTTAATATTAGATTTCAATAGATCCGCCTTATTCTCATTTTTCATTATTCCAACTCTATTTTTTTCAACTTAAAAAATAATAAACTAAAGAAAATTCAAATCAAAATTCATAAACAAAATTCTATTGTTTACTGAGAAAAAGAAAAATTTAAATTGCAAGGAAATTAAAATAAAGACTATTTATAGGCTTATAAGAAATACAAAATTGAGATTCAAGTGCAGTGCAACTCACAGATAGCTTATTGATCGATGATCATCACTACTTATGAAAATGAATATTGATATACATGTTATAATTTCTGTTGCAAACAGATGTTATCTCACACTTAAATTATTTTTACTTGAAAAAAATCTTTAAAATCTCGGTTTCGTAAAAGAAAGCAAAGCATTCAAAATTTTTATTGCAATTTTTTTTTTGATTAAATTGTTTGCAACTTAATTAATTTTTTTTTTACATTAACATTTATTTGAAAACCAAGTATTTTTTAAATTGTCTTCATTTATATTACGATACAAACTAAAATAACCAAAATTAAACTTTTTTCCTGAGAAACTTTTTCAATTAAAAAATATATCACATAAAATATTTACTTTTGTTTTGTGCATAATTTCGAATTTAAATATCAAATATAACTGTTTAGAAAACATTATAGCGAATGATAATTTAAATTTATATTTAAATTGCATTATAAAGTGGAAAATTATTAGAAAAACGATTATTTGAAATGTAAATCTTTAAATAAAGATTTTACGAGATATACAAAAAATCCGATTTATGCTTCGGTAGTAATGATGCAAATCGGACGAACTAAAGCTCATCCTAAATGACATCATTATTTATATTAAAAATTCAGATAATTAGAAAAAATTATAGCTGAAATTCTGATTCTGCTTTTAGATTACAAGTGACATTTTCGCAAATTCAAAGCAATCAAATATGTTAAATATTTCTAACCCTTGAGAAACGGTTTATTTAAAACATTTTCAGCTCTTAAAGCTCTTTAGTTTGTACTGAATTTATTATGAAGTTGTCTAAAATCCTATCGTAACGAAACTTGAGTTTAAGTTTAAAATGTGTGCAATTTTATACAGTGATAGTCAGTTAATCCTTTTCGCATGCTTTTAGTAAAAACAACATGATGTGCAAACAGTTGCTTTGTTTTATAACATCGTTGAATAATGTATATTTTACTAAATAATCATTTAAATGTTACAAAATAATTTGTTTTATTAATATTGTATTTTGTTTAATAAATTACAATATTAATGACGAGATAATTTAATATATATAAGAAATTGGCGCTTATTTTAAAATTATATTTATAAATAAAAAAAAACTAATACAACAATAATTTTTAAAAATACAATTTTCCAAAAAAAAATGCAAAAATGGTTTAGTACTTTAATATAGTGGAGAGAAAATATCATTTTTGTTGTGATCTCATAAATAAGTTATAGCTAAATACTTATAACCCAGATTTTTCAATCATGATTTTGCAATTCTGTTAACTTTTTCTTTTAAATCAATCCAAAATTTTTAGATTCAATTGAAGGAATTATTTTTTAAAAAGTTTAAAAAGTTTTTAAAATGTTATTTTTAATAACATTTATATATTACAAGTCTATAAACGAAACACTTGATTAAAAATAGATGAGTCACTTGTAAAATGAAAGCAGAAATGTTGTAGACGTCAGCCAAAAATTACCACTAGTACATTGACAATTGCTATCAGAGCCACAAAAAGAGTTCGCATCATAATAACCACACGCCTCGTTGTGCTCACAACTTTCTCCCAGACCGACAGCTGAGTTTGAAAGAGACGATCATTATTTTCTGCTACCACTAGAGACCGGAAAATGCCATCATATCTAATTTACTCTAATATTAATATTTAAATACTCTCTTTATTTTAGGCTAAATACTGAAAATTTTGATCACAAATTCCGGTTCCAAATGATAACTTTTAAAATGTCATTAACAATACCTTTGACGCATATTTTATTATCAATATTGACGGGATAGTCAGGCAGACATTCGCATAAATGCGTGGAATGATTACATAATACGTGGAATAATATCCGATTGCAAGTCGAATCGCATGGTTCGCCAACAAAAAAACCAATTCCTAGAGAAGAAAAATACATTTAGATTTTCAAAAGTTAGGCTATCGAGTAATTAAATAATTTTTCAAACATTATGGCAACTTAAAAATAAATTAAATTATGCAAATAAAGTTTCAGAATTTTGATAATTTTAAAGTATATAATTTTATATAAATTTAGATTATCAACTATCCATTGTGCTGAACTTAGTCTCAATAAACTTAAGCTTGGGATCGGCGAGACTGAGCTTATTAAAGCAGAGCTAGAGTCTGATTTGTCAGACTTGTCTGTCTTCAATCATATTTAATAAGTGATTTAATATTCACTTAAATAAGTAAAATAATACTTTTAAATATAAAATTATATGTGCATGTGATATATTTATATTTATTTACCTCTTCCGTATGCACTCGCAGAATATTCTGTCTCTGCAAAAAATTAAATTGAAACAAGTTAATTACGCAATAAATGTAAATTAAACAACAGATAATAAGATTATGTTATTAGATTCCTAATATATATGAAACTTTATAAATACGTGATGAGAGCTTTCGCAACTTTAACTTTAAACAAATGCATTAAACTCTTATTAATAAACGAAAGCTAAGCTATCGTTTGCTTGACATTAAAGAAAATTTATTAAATATGTTTACCATATATACTATAGTTTATAGTCATGTTAGTAGTGCTTGCAAATTATTATCTTAATAATAATCTTTGAATCTCTAATCTTTGAATATTTAATTAAATTTAATGTAATGGATGTTATCAAAAAAAAAGATAAAAATAAATATTTAAATGAGTAGACCTCAAGATATTTCGATTAAGAAAACTAATTTAAATCAGTAAAATAGAAAATCGGTAATTAAAATAATAATGTAAGATTATTTTACCTGATATAAAATTATTTATTATACTGTAATAAAAACTGTTTAGTTTTAAAGTAAAAGCAGAATTTTATCGACGATTTTTTTAATTAATGATTAAAGTTTTCATACGCTAAATAAACCGTCATTTTTTATTTTTAAGCTTTTATTTTTAATTAAACAATCTTTACCAAAATAATGTTATAAAGTTATTTTACCTTAATGTATGACTGACAAGCCGAGGCTTATATAAGGAAAAATAGAATATTTTACTTAAATTGACAATAATTGTCAATTATTGTACTAAAAGCTTATACATAGAGTTTGGTTTGTATATAGTTCTGTACACTGCGTTCAATATATTTGACCCCACATACGAGAAGTTAAGCAATATATGCATTGACATAACATTGTAATTTTACAATCTTTGAAATCATATGATCTGATCTAATGATTAAGGATGAGATTAGCTCAAAATTAAGAGCTTAAGCTCAGCTGAACTTTTCGTAAAATTAACGAGTTTGATCTTGATCTTGAGCTTCCTATTCTAGCGCTGAGCTTCAGTTTGAGCAGTAAATTTTTTTTATTTCAAATTTTCTGCATATTTAATATAATAATTTGCATATTAGTTTATTTATAATTTATTTTCCATTTAAGGTAAAATTAATATCAATTGATAATTATATTTGAAGTCATTTTTGTATGTCAAACATTATATGTATAGGGATAATATAAATTATACTCTTATTGTTAATACAAGTATAAGTGCATATCAGGGCCTAAATTGAATTTGTTTTCAAACATGTGTGACCTTAATTACCAGACCTACAACTATAATTATTTACAATTTCTTAATCAGATTTTAATTAATCATATTCATTGTCACTCTTTTCATTCGTCCATTCGTCCAAAAATGTGCAAACATTAAATGAATAAGTTTATACTTTGATTGATCCATTTCTTAACATAACTAAAGCATAGTTTCGCCAAATAAGCTGTTTATGTTGTTATGCATTAATGTTCAATAAATAAGGTAACATAAGAATCATTGTTGCGCGAACTTAAGTCAAAGAAAGTGATAAAATGATTTGCTCTCTGCGAGTAGAGAAGAGATAAAGTAAGTGCTACTTTACATGTAGATTTATAGTAGCTCTATATTCATGCATATCAAGCTCTCTTTACTCTATACTAAAATATCAAATGTATTTAATATTTTTCATTTAATACTTATTTTAAATAATTTTACTTCGATTTATAATACAAAATAAATTTATAAATAATAATACTTTAAGTTCGAGTATATAAGGCCACACTTGACAGGTTTAGGCGCTGTTTACTATTGAACTGAACTTGGCTTATATGCACTCGAACTTAGACGACTATATTTTATGTTAAGTACAGTAACGTAAATTAAACCGTTTGTGAATTATAATGATCAATATATATGATAACTATAAAAAACTATAAATAAACTTTTTTGCTTTGCAAATCTAATCGCTTTTAGTTCAATAAAATAATATTCAGAACAGAAGCTTTATTGTATGTTTAATTAAAAGATTTAACTTTGTAACCATTTTACAATGAATTGTAGAACATATAAAAATATACAATTATTATATAAAGGAGAAAAGAATTCTAAAAATATATTAACTGTAATCCTTAATTTTATTTTTAAAATGTAGATCTTAAGTACTCTAAATCTTATCCCTTCTTCGTTGCAGATTCTTTGAAAAGAGTAAATCAAAATTCTTGCAAAAAAATGTTTAGAATAAAATGTTTGAATCAAATGATATTAAAAATTCAAATGCTAATCATATTTTGAAATTGATCTCAAAATAGATAAATAAATTATATATGAGATACAGTCGATTATAGTTATTATGAACCACCGATGTTCTGAACAAATGCCTTTTGTGAACAGACATTGAAAAATAAAAAAGCTTTTTAATAATTTTTAATACTAAAGTGACTGTTATTATTAACAACTTATAATAAGAATAAACTGTTTTTACAACCGATTATTGAACATATGAAATAAAACTAAAACTGAATATAAAAATTTATTAGATAAGTAAATAAAATAATAGCGACATAAGACTGACTAAATGTGTTTAATAAATAAAATCAAAACTTGTTTTTGAACTCTATATTAATCATAGAATTATTTTAAAATGTTTGTTTGTTTTTTGGTGTTTAAATTGTTTTAGTTTGACAAATTTAAAACAGCAAAAAAATGATCTAATAATTTTTCATAATTTCTGTATTTTATAATTATTAAATAATTAAAACTTGAAATAGCAATTTATAGATATGAATCTATTTTATGAACATTCGATAATATGAACAGATTTGTCAAATGCGAACGTGTACATCATAACGATAAAGGACTGTAGCGAATTCACAAGCATAGCAAGTAAGGTGAATGTGTTCTCAATATTCTGCTGCATGAACTTATTTTATTAAATTTATTTCTAAAGTTTCAGAGGAATTGAAATAAAATTCTTTTAGTAAATTTATTTACTGAAAGCAATGCTAAAGTTAGTATATTATTCTAAAAGTGTTTTTAGTACTTTTAACGAAAATTTTTATTGTTATGATTTAATGAATAGATGTAATGATAGCGTATATCATAACGTTATATTTAATTAAGTTCTTTTAAGTAATATGCGTGCTCTGTATTAAGACATGTATATCCTTAGAAATACGGAGTATTAACAGATTTGATTTATATTTGTTAAGAAATTTGTTTGTATATTTAAAGTAAGTTATCTATACGTTGTAAAGTAAATTTGTATGTTTAAAAATACATAAATTATTAAAATTTTTGTAAGGAATCATAAATTGTAAAATAATATCATAAAGAAATCAAAGTTTTAAGCATTGAAAAAATACAACGGCGTGTTTGCTTTAGTTGATTGCAAGCAGAAAAGAAAATTGATATTTTTCAAATTAAATATCCTAATCTAATAGATTAGTAGATTCACATCATAAAATTTAAAATTATTTATTATGTTTAATAATTAATTAATTGATTAATTATTAAATGAAAATTAATAATGTCTATATTTTTAAATGTTTACATCGAATTAAAATTTTACAATTATGGTGAAGAATAATTAAGATTACATTATTATTTAATTATAAATTATTGAATTTATTCTAATTATTTTGGTTTTAATTTTTTAAACAATCATAAAATCATCGAAATAAATCATTTGGATTTTTAAATATAAATTTATAAAATAAATTTTATTTTATTTTATATCTAAAGTAAATTTTCTCTGTACTCTATTTTAGTAGTTTAGGAAATTAAAATTATAAATATAAGATAAATTTTGAGCTAATAAGTTAATTACTAAATAACTTAATTTCGAAATTACTATAAGCATAAACAAATTTGATGCGCTTTACAATACGCTAATTTTAAAACATCTGTTTTTGATGCCACAATTACTCACACCTCAGTTGTACAGATCAATAATTTGGTACGTAATAATAATAATCGAATCACGTATATTTAATACACTAAATAAAAGTTAATCCCAACTTTTTAGCTGATTTTGACGTCGACAATAGCTATCTTATGGATTTTAGGTTTCTGTCTGTTTGGCAGGTGTTGTATAGAATACCGACATTATTGTTGAAAAAATAAAATAAAATCTTATAATCGAATAAATTAATTAACGTAAAATCATATGATATTTGTTATTTGAACAAAACACAGGTGATATTTCATAAAATGAGTTCGGCTTAGTTTGTCGAATGAGGTGGCATCGGGTTGTTATGGTAAAAGGGTTGAGGGAATCTAGATTTTAGTGGGTCATGGGGTCATTAGGTCCATGCTTAAGGGGGTCATGGTTTAAGAGGCTAATGGTTTTAATGGGCGAATGGTATTCGGGAAATAAAGTATCTGGAAAGACATTTTGCTAAAACGCACCAAAATACTAATTAAAGATATATTCATATAAATTATATTAAAATATAAATTATTAAATAAAGTTAAACTTGATCTAAATTGTTCTGATCAGATAAACTGTTTTGACAAATGATTTGAAAAATACTTTAAATATTTTATCAAATAATACTTTTCAAAATTATTCAATTCGAATAATATGAAAAGTTTTTTTGGATAAATATGTTTAATTAAGTTAATATTATATTTTAAACTTATATTTTAATTCTAGGAATTTTATTTCATCTTTAGATATAAAATATTTAAAATACGTGTGCAAATAAGATATTTTATTAGTAGATGTATCTTGAATTTTTTATTCAAACTTACATTATTACACATAAATACTTTAAGAAGTCATTTGACTTCTTTATAAATACAAATACTGACTCTGGCTTTCGAAAATTTTCAGTCGTAAATGTAGTTTATTCTTAAATAAATTATTGTTATAGACGTGCGACAGCTTTCGCAAACATTTGTAGATATCACAAAGATAGAAACATGCTCTTTCGCTCTCTCTCTCTCTCTCTCTCTCTCTCTCTCTCTCTCTGGTCATTCTTTTTTGTTATCCAACTTATCAGTTATAGCCTTTGGTGAACACCGTACATATTGATTTTGCATTATTAGCATGTTTGAAAGCGAATACCGTATACTCTTCAAGCGAATAATGTTCGGCTATTTTACAATATTATTATTTTGATATCTATTTAGAAATAGCAAAATAATTTTATAGATAAAATATGTTTTGCAGTTTCATTAAATTTAATTAAACGGTAATAATAAATGATAGTTACATAAACTATTAGTTATAACAAATAGATCTATTTTAGTTAATAGATTAATTAATATAATCGATGTCAATGTACAAAGATTTGCACTTTATTTTTTTTTTGTTTTAATAATAAGCAATGCTTTTTCTTTAATTTTCATTTTTAACACAAACAGATCCCGTTTTAACAAAAGGAATTTAATGATTTATAAATAGGTGAAATTCGGAGTTCATATTCGGTCAAAAGGTAAATAATTTGCATAAATTTTGTATAAAATAACTTTTTAATACAGTTTTTCATTAGACATGTTAATTATTAAACAAAATCTTTTTAATAGGAAAATTTAAATATTTAGTTTACATCGGTTCGAATCTTGAATAATTAGATTAAGTTAATGAACGGAATTTATGTTTATATTTAAAAATATTGTTAAAAGTAAACGTTTATCACTTAAACACAGAGATAATAACACAATAATAGTGAAACGCGAAATAAGCTTTGGTTACAAAAATCCATACTATTTTTAATTTAATTATTAATTAACTGTTTGTAATTAAAAATTCAAATAACTTTTACACATTATAAGTTAATCATTTAAGATTTTAATCAAATTAAAAAAATCACAGAAATCGGTCCTCTGTCCGCTGATTTTCGGACTTTTGTCTTTAATCCTCTCATTAGGTTTTGGGCAAGACTTTCAGGTGTTT
>JAQIYA010000832.1:0-16401 GCA_034699355.1 Microtritia minima
TATGCGTAACGCTTTATCAAAAAGTAGTCCTCAAAAATGAGTGCTATTTTCTGTGGAATGCGTCGCATTCGTCGCATTCGTCGCATTCGTCGCATTCGTCGCATCACTACAATTAACATCCTTTTTAAGACTTTCCTGTTTGATATTTAACTTTAAACATGGACAGCAAATATTCCAATATTTGATGAATTCATTTCTAAAATCTGAGTTGAAATAGCAATAAATAAATGGATTGTATGAGCAACTGCTGATTGCGAGCCAATAACAAAGCAAGTAAAACGTGGACGCGTGACACGTATTCTTAGAGACGGCAATGATTGGAGTGAAGAATTTGAGATAATGCATGAAATGTGTGGGAAACCAAGCGATGGCGAACAGAAGCACTACGAATACAAGCATTTTAATGGTACGCCTTTTGTTGGCGTCTTCGGCCTTCTTTTTACTCGACGATACCGATCCGATGTGATCTCTTCTCCAAATTGAGTGCATTACCAAACCATACAAAATAGCAATAATGATCAGTGGTATCACATATTGAGTTATCATAACCATCAAAACTCTTGCGGTGCGAAATTCAAAGCTTATATCAGTGGCGAAAACGACTCGACATGTGATTAAACCCTAATTGAGAAATAATATTGAAAGAAAAAAATAAATAGCAATTTATTGTCAGTAATTTCAGGTTTGCTTTAGCATTCATTTGAACACATCAAACACATTCATGTGGCAATTATATATCGCAAACATAAATAGCATTTGTCAAAATCCATTACCTGTTGCGGTGAAAAATATTCTGAAACTCTCATCGAGAAAAAAGTAGTGGACGTGAATAATATTCCCAAAATCCAAACTGTAATGATAGGCAAGACTGGCTTCATTCTGGTTCTCAACGGATGACATATAAGCAAATAGCGATCAATGGCTATGCCAGTCATCGAGAAAGTTGAAGCATAATAGGATAATATTTGCAAAGATTTAAATAAGCCGCATAAACGTTGAGCAGGACTACCCGTGTTTAAGAAAAATGTGGCGCAAAATAACCACTGACTTGGTATTGTTATGCCGCCAATTATATCAGATATGGCCATATTATAGATTAATATATAAGTAGTGGATTTGAAACTCTTTTTCTGCTGAACAACTATGCATACAAATATATTTCCGATCAGAGCAATGATGAAAGTAATGAAATATAAGGAGAGCACAATCCAGTCTCTTGTTTGCTCATATGTGGTAAATTCCTTTCCAGAAAACGAAGTGTTGTTCATTTTAAAAATGTTAAATTTCAATATTTTGCTATATTTTAAATTAAGCTAACATTAACTTTCATAATATGATCTCAAATATTTCAGTCTTAAATGGATTTGAGTCAATACTGTATTATCAAAAGGATATACTATAGTATAGTATAAATAAATATATTGATTTCCTCACTAACATTAGAGATAATTTGACGCGATTAATGCAATCTAAAGGATGTGGCGTCGAATCAAACGTGATTTTTATTAATCAACAGATATTTTCGATATTAAAAAGATCTGTTTTTGACAGGACTGTCAACAAGTTTTTATAGTTTTTGTAGATATATTGCATTAAGTATGTTATCGTTATGTTCTTAATATATTTTATTTTAAATGTATTTTAATGTATCATATTTTAATGTATTTTAAAAAGTTAAAAGTTAATCTTTATCCTGAATACATTTTATAAATTCTTGTGTAAATTATAGATTCTGTGACCAGAAGAATGAATTCTGTCAAAGAATGAATTCATTTAATCAAAATGTGCACCAATTATAGTCCATTAAATAAGCAACAAAACAAAGTTAATTATTCACAGATAGCACGCCACGATCAGCGGCAGTACGAATTGGTCTCAACACCTTTCATAGCATTCTCACAGTAGTTTTTTATTGTGTTTTTCATTATATATTTTATTCTTGCTATCAAGTCTTCATGATTATCAAATGTCCAGTTAATCGCATACACTTTTAGCTTTAAATAAGTCCAAAAAATTTTAATTGGCCTTAATTTGGGTTCATTTGGCGGATTAAACTCATTGAGAACAAAATTGATGCCTATATCTTCAAAATTTCAGTTGTGTTTCTGGTGTAACCCTCACTCGCCATATCGGCCAAAATATGTCATTATTTTTAAGATTATGTTTTTAAGATTAAATTGAAAATTAAATATTGGATTTTAAAAAACTTTATCATTTTTTAAAACACATGTTGTATGCAATTAATCAATTTTTTCTTTATTTTAAACTTACAATAATGTAATTTCAACTCTCTTTATTAAAACTTTTAGATTCTTCTCTTCAAAACAAAATAAAGTTATAGTAAATTTTTTATTTTATAAGATATATTCATGTTTTCCCATCAATTTTCTGTCTAATGGAATGCTAAGAAGCGTTCAAATAATTAATAGTTAGTTAATGAATGGAGCAATTTTTGAGACATCGAAAGGTGGCAATCGTTTGGCCCATCATTTCGGGCATCGTTTGGCGAAAGCAATAGTCGAGAGTGGGGTCGCTGTGGCGTCGCATAGCAACGCAGCAACAGTAATGGCGGATAGAGTTGAATGAATGAGCGATTGATACGATATGATGAGTGGTTCAGTTAAATGACATTTGGTTATGTCGCGCACGTTCGCCGGCCTTAGCGGTACGTATAACGTGAGGGCCAACGAGTTGGCGCGCGAGCGCAACACGAAGTCGATTCGCTGTCTCGTCTACTTTCTCGACGACAGTCAGCACGCGTTCGAGATCGATGTGAGTCTCACTCGTCTTACCATTGATTAGCGCTAATGTTGTTATGCCTCACATGTCATTGCAATGCAGAGACGAGCCAAGGGTCAGATCCTTCTCGACCTCGTCTACCGTCATCTCGAGCTTATTGAGCGCGACTACTTTGGCCTACAGTTCGGCGACACATCCACTCATCAGACGAACAATGTCTCGCATTTCGTGAGTCTATACCTCTCTTATTATCTCTTAATGTCTTTAAAACTTATTGACATTATTTATATTTGAAAACTTTCAAACATTTGATTAAATTTGGAAAAAATTATCAATTTTTAATGACTTTCACTGCAAAAATTAATTAATTTTTGTTTTATCAGTTTGTTTTTTAAACAAATAAATGCCAAAAAAATACATTTTATATTTAATATGTAATATTGAAAAGTTTTATATAAAAGTTTTTTTTAAGAAACTTTTTGAATCCTTGATGTAATAATATTTTATTATGAATTATTTAGAATTATTTACTCAATTTAAAAGATTAGTCATTAAGAATAACTGCTTTATTTAGAATCATGTTTTAAAATTTTATTTGATTTTATTTCAATTCACATTAGATTTGTAAATAATTTGTAACTAATTATGATTGAAAAACTAAATGTGCAGAATTTGTTAAACAAACTTAATAGTATAGCAAATCATGAAAGCATTTGGTCATTGTATGCCTCGATTGTCTATTTTTTATTTGCAGCGATGGCTCGATCCAAATAAAAGAGTGCGGAAGCAGATGAAGTCAGGCGCACCTTATCTTTTATATTTCAAAGTAAAATTTTACGTAACGGAACCGATTCGGTTGCTGGAAGAGTACACAAGATATCACTTTTTTCTGCAAATTAAAAAAGATATACTCAGTGGTAAACTGGTTGCTCCGCTGCCAGCGTTAGCCATACTTGGCTCGTACGCGGTTCAATGTAATTATTTTTTGCTATTTTCATGCTTTTATTATGTTCTCTGCGATTATGTTTTTGAAAAATTAATTCATATTTTGGTAATAGTTTTGTTTTTAATATCGCATTTATTTTACCTGATTTGAAAAATCTAAAATTAATTGATTGGGCAAACAAAATAAAAGATAACTTAAAGTGGTGTCTATTTTAGCCGAATTGGGTGATTATTGTCCCGATGAGCACAAAGCCGGTTATATATCTCAATTAAAGCTGATACCCAACCAGACACACGAGTTCGAGCAGAGCGTAGCCGAGTTGCACCGTTTGCACAAAGGACAGACTCCCGCTGACGCCGAATTTAACTATTTAGAGCACTCTAAGAGGCTCGAATCATACGGCGTTGAATTGCACAGAGCAAAGGTATTCTACTTTTTAGATGCTTTTATTTGATTTTTCTTTCTCATTAAACACACTTAAAACACTTAACATTATTTATTATATGAATATTGCTTTTGCTTTAAGTATATCTTTGTTATTAATATTGTGTTAAATTTCTGTAATTTAATATTTAGGACACAAATCAACAGGAGATACAAATAGGAGTGTCTGGCAATGGTTTACTAGTATTTCAGAATAACATTAAAGTTAATACATTTTCATGGGCTAAAATTATTAAAATCTCATTTAAACGAAGACATTTTTTCATTCAACTCCGGCGAGAAGGGGTACGATCTCGATAAGCAAACACTAGCACTCTTTATTACAGTCTAATGACTTTCCAGAATATTAATCATGAAAAGAAACAAAAGTGCATAAATTGGTTTTCCTTTTCTCATTAATATAGACCGAGCGATTTGACAATATGTTAGGATTTAACTTATGTTCCTATCGTGCCTGCAAATCATTGTGGAAGAGTTGCGTAGAACAGCACACTTTCTTCCGCCTACAAACACCTAAGCCTCACACAAAGAAATTCTTTTTTTTCTTTAGCTTAGGATCAAAGTTTCGATACAGGTATGTCATTAGCGATTATATTAAACACGATCTATTATACAAATTTATGGGTCAATTTATGAATTGCATTTTAGAATAGCTGGTGAATAAGATAATAGTTTGCTTTTAAAGAGTTTTTATTTTAAATGAGAGAAAGTTATTTTATTTATTAATTAAATTACAATGTCTTACTGTATATTCGTTTGCTTTTCTGGAATTTTGATCGACTTATCGATGCAATCTTATATGAAAACAATTTATATTTGAAAATTATAGCTTTAATTTAGTAAATATATATTTTTAATAAAAGTGACAAAAAAGATATTTTGATTTTAGCCTTTTAAAAATATTTTGATTAGAAATTATTAATAAATTTATTGTTGTTCACAACCGTAACAACAGATTTATTGCATTATGATTTTATTACTAGAATCTATATTAGAAATAATAAAAATCTATATGTATTGCTTTGGTTTTTTATTCTTGTAAACTGCTTTCTTATTTATTAAAGAATAATATTTTAGCTATACCAAACAGCTTAAATTTTAAAATTTTAAAATTATTAATATGAAAATTAAAAATATTAATTTGAAATTTTATAATTTAGTGTTAATATAAAAGCGCAGAGAAGAGCAAATCAAACTTTTAATCGTTAAAAAAAGATTAAGTCAAATATGATACCAATTAATTATTTGTTGCGCTGTAAAGTCGAACAGTGGAAACGAGTCACGAATCACTTTCTAAATCTCGTGTACACGCATTAATGTCAAATAATCACACTTATTTAAAATTAAATATTATTTATTCAATTTAATTGAATTAATTAAAAGCCCAGTTTTTATGAGAACACAATGAGTGGTAAATCACAACTGATTGTGTTGTGAATGCACTACTAATATTTTTTATCAACAAAATATATATTTAAAGTTTATAAATAGTTTACGTTTTGGGAGGACTGCTTTGCAGGTTATGCAGTGGCGTGCATGTCATATATTGAAAACATTAGAAATAATTTTTATAAATATTATAAGCTTTATTTAAAGCTAAAATGATATTTTCAATATCGCAACTTGAAAAATGTTAGTATTTATGATTTACATAAAGCAAACTTTTATTTGAAATTCATATAATATTATGCAATGCTTATAAATTTAGGACATTAGATAATTATGACATTACTAGTGGCAATTAATTTATAGTCGTTAATTGTAACAAATTTAACTACAATAAGATTTCGATTTATCAGTGGTAAGACCGAGTTTCAAACCATAGAAGAAAACAAGAAGCGGTTGACCCGCACTGAGCGAACATTCATTCGCACGCGAACGTCAAGATTCACTCGAAGAACAGTTCCGATACCACACATTAATAACTTGATGACAACAACAGCGTTGACGAACAGTTCTCCCACTGCCACACAATACAATCTGGTGAACGGCACGAATAGCGCCAAATTAACTCAAATAAGCCCCACATCTGCAGCAAATCTGTCGCCACACCGGCCATACGAGAGCTTTAATCATAAAATTCAATCAACCGAATCGCCATCGAGAGTCCCGCGAACGGCCTGGTCTTCCGATACTAAGTAAGTCATTTCCATTATTATCATTATTTATTCAGTAATTATTGTTAAAATAAATTTTATAGATTTTTATAAATTTTTACGGTTTGAATTGTTTGTTATTTCCTTTTTATTCATTGTTTATTAGAATAGATTTTTGTGTTTATTTTTCTTTCCTGTTCAGTCCTGCAATGTTTTATTGTTTGGACGGAAGCCGTGGTTAACTGATACAAGTCCATAGTTAGAGCAGCAATAAAACGCGATAACGTTAAATAAATAAATGATTTTATATAGACATTGCATTGCATTGCATTAATGTTTCCGTTTTTTGTGCTAAAATATGTCACCAAAATGAAACAAAATAAATATTTAATAGATATAGAGTTTGTTTTATAGGCTCGCAGCCACTTATGAATAGCATTGATAATTGTGTGTCATAATTAGATGTGCTTAATAACAATCGCTTTAAAGAGTGACACGTATTAATTGATTAACAACCTTGGAATCACTTTTCGATGAGCATCTCTACGTTTAGAGCAACTAAATTGTTAGCAAACGTGTTCACAATAATAATGAATTTCTTTGTGACGCTTTGTTTTTTCTTGTGTTCACTTATCATGCGGTATGTGATGCGTAAGATTCAAGGATTTTCCCTTATTTCACGCTGTTTTTATAGCAGTGATTTCATTCATTATTTGGTTTTAAGTTTTTTAATTTGGATTTTTTAATTGCTAAACGTATTTAAAAATCATTTAATGATTTAATGATATGGCATTATTAATATATGTTGAATTATTAAATAGGAAAACACTGAAACAATTTGCAAGTTTTTGTTTTCTTATTCAAAAAATTATATATCCTAACGACAAACTTTTTATTTACATGAGAAAAACTTTTTTTTTGTATTTCGTCTGTATTGGGCCGTAACTGCTATTGCAGTTAAACCCATTTATATTCGACGATTAATTTTTCTTTAGTTATAACACAAAAAATATATAAATGTAGAATAATTTATTCCAGAAATTAATTCACGGATTAATTCAAAGATTTTAATAAATATTTTTTTTATTAAATAATTAAATGTATAAAAAAGCGTTAAGCTCTGGAACGTGTGTGTGTTTATGATTTGTACTGTAAATAAGACTCGAATGCTTTCGTAATGAATATCGTGGTTGGCATTCATTTCCCATTTCAATTTCTATCTGTGAACATCGTTGCGTAAGCAATTTTTTTACCAAATGCTAAAATGCGTTGTTAAGCTATTTGGCAACTTGTGAGTGATCTACTAAATACGAGACTAATGAAAAATCATTACGATTTGATTTTCGCTTAATCACAAGCCAAGCAATCATTACCTGTGAGCTTATTTCTGCTACACCTGAATATTATTTTTTGTCGTGATTATAATTCTGTGTTAAGATATATTTTAATCAACATTTCAACAAAGTTATCAGTTTATTAGTGATTTGACTTCTTAGAAGTGATGCCAAACTTAATAGTATTTATTTTTAGTATATCAACATATATTATTAAGTTTCTTCATATTTCGGTTTCATATTTTAAAATAAATTAATGAGTTTTTTTGACTGATTAATTATACAAACGAATAATTAATGTCTCAAAGTGTTAAATTCAAATTGGATGTCTAATCGTTTTGGCAATAAATTACAAAATATATTCAGTCTATTTCGGTATGTAATTGTGAACATTGAGAATTATCAATTTGAATGACTATATATTTTATATTTTGTTGAAATAATTTATTTATAATTTTAGTATATTATTATTGATTTTTGAACATCATGATTATTTTAAGCTCAAAATATGGAGTACTTAAGATCTACAGTACCTAAGGCTTGGTGTCATAAGTAAAAAAAACTATTTATGTACATTAAAAGACAACAAAAAATTATTAGTTAAAAGCAATCGCATATAGATGTAATAAAAACAATAGCTTATGATTTTTTAAATTATCAATACAATCCTCTGTTCCAACTAATCTAATTTTTATATATTCATTATAAAAAAATTTTCGGACTATTTCACAACTTCGTCTGAAATTTTTACCCAAGTTTTTTTTAAAAATTCATCAATATTTTTTGGTTAATTTACTTGTTTACTGTATTTTCATTTGCACAGAACCAGAGTTTACTTATAGTAAGTTTATAATTTTGTTTATTTAAACAATTATGAACTATGGTTCGATGGGTAAACATTTAAATTAATTTTGGCAACATTTTCTCCTAAATATTTGATGATATATTCTTTGAATGTGTGCACTTTTTAGAGATGTGTGCACCACAGGCACAAATCGTATGGTATGGTAAAATCTCAAAATCTTGAACTATATTTAAAACTAAACAAATCAATCTTAACAATCAATTGTTCAATTTTATATAATAGTTAATATCTTAATCATTCTAACATTATTTTAAAAAATTTTATTTAATCATAATATCGATATTGAATTTAAAATTCTATTTTAATTATTAGTTTTATTTTTTTGATATATGGTATACTCTAAAACATTCAAAGGCTGTCAATCACTTTCTACGCCATTAAATCGAATTGAATGCTTAAGTTTTTATTTAGAACTTTGTTTCGAAATATTAAATGTATAATAGAGTTTGATAAATGAAATCATTTTTATCGCTTTTAAATTTTTTAATTAAATTTAGTAATTCAGGATTTAGGATAAAATTGGAATTGTTTCGATTTAGTGATTATCTTATGAACAAATAACTCATGTGTTCTTTAAGATGTTTTAAATTTAAACAAGTAAAACGATTTCGTCCCATTCTAAGTATTGTTGGCTTTTAACAGCTGCTTTTTATATTTACTATTGTTTTTTGTAATCTCGATCTATTTGTATTAAAAAGGAATTTAAATAGTTTTTAATAAATTTAATGTTTTTGTAATTTTTTATTAATTTTGTTTAAATTTTGCCTGAAAATACTGAAAATAAAAAGATTTATTTTTAAAATATAGTTTTGAATTAATGTATAGGATTTTGACATTTTCTCAAAATCAAAATACAGTGCTTTCTTAATTTAATGCTTAATTCATTAATTTAGCTCTTATTTGATTCTTTATAACTTTATATATGTTATTTATATTAACAGTCTCGTTAAAAATAGGTGTTAAAGCACTATTTAAGAAATGTTATAACGAAAAATAAAAATTTAGACTGTATGGTGAAGATTAATCGTTTAAATTTTCAATATCAGCAAAATTCTACTTGTTTTTAAAGTAAGGTTTTAAGTGTTAAAAATTAAGAAAAAATGTTTAACTCAATTTATTATTTCAATTTGACTATAAAAACCAAAAAAGCTTGTTTTAAATTCTTATATAATAATAAATTTGAATTCTGTCATTAGCTGTCACTCCCTGTGACACGGCTATGGGCTATACCCGCCCACAGATGTTTATAATTGCACAGAAATAAAAAAATTTCTAAATTGAATTTCATTTTAATATGTTTGGCAAAATATTTTCACATATGGATGCAATTTCGATAATGGAATATTTTTAAAGATTTTTATGTAACTAAATGTTTATTAAAGAATTCACAAAATAATGTTGTGTTCTTGAATTAATACATGTAAATCGAACTATAATTCAAATTTTAATTAAATATGCTCTGCGAATACATCACTTCACCGTCATATAAATGATTTTTAAAACTAATTCAATAATTTCATGACTATTAATAAATATTGACGTTATATAAAATTTTAGAGAAAATTTCAATTTGAAATTTTGAGTTAATCGATGAGACGGTTTTAATGACAATTTTTTGTAGTTTTTAGAGAGAATATACAAATAAATATGCAAATATGAACGGAGCGAGTATTTAACTAAAATCAATTTCAAAAATTCTCCATACATTCTATATGCCATATAGTTTTATAATTTTAATTCTAAATAAAGTTCTTAAACTTTTAATTTATATTAATTAGCGATTTTGGTTAGTAATCGAATTTACGGACTTAAATTTACTTAACTATAGGTTTACTATCTTGTATTATTAAAGTTTGTAATAAGCATCTCATATATTATTAAATAGCTTTATTACGATTGCATTAATATTTTTTACATACTTAAGTACAAAATATCTACATTTGAATTTAAAAAAGGAAAAATACTTTATAATTAGCCTTAAAATAATGAGTTTCTGTTTGAAACTTAAATAATTTAAGTTTCTAAAGGATAAATTATTTATCCTTTAGAAGCATAGTCTGAATTATAAATATCTTTAGGTTTATAAGTTATAATTTTGTATTAAATTATACATTTTTACAATTTTATTTGTCTGAGATTATGAAAAACAGAATTTTATTTTCAAGAATCAATTTTGTTTTGAATAAATTTTGTTTAATTAAATTTTTATTTCTAATGAATATTTAAATACCAATTTGTTTTCATTTTATGTACGGCAACATTAAATCAAATTCATATATTATTAATGAAATGAGCGATATATGTTTATATTTGATTCAAAAGATTAAATAAAATGTTTATTTATTTTAATTATTTTAAATATTGATTTAGTAATTTCTTAATAATATTTTTTCAAATATTTAAAATTAATATAAAACTTTAATAACTTACAAAATAGTAAATTTACAATTTGAGTGAATGCCATCGATATCGAATAATTCACTGATATTGTGAATTTACCATTTTGGGAGTTATTAAAGTTTTATATTACTTTTAAATATATAATTATATTAAATATTTGCCTGTTAAGCGTTAATGTTGATTGAATAGACTTATTCAAGTGATTAATTTGATAAATAATAGCTATTTTTAATATTTGAAACCTAATTAGCTCTTCATCGTCGCCATCAGCTTACTGTCCAACAGCGATCTCATTAAAGTCATTGCAATTCATAGACAAAGAGCCATCCATAGCCAGCGAACCTCCGCGACCACATTCGCATTCACCGCGCCATCGATTGTCTTCGTTGAGCGAAGAGATATCACCCGTTCATTTGGTATCGATACGCATGAAACCTGACCCCGAGGGTAGGTTTGGGTTTAACGTGAAGGGCGGTCACGACCAGAATTGTCCTATTCTGGTGTCGAGAGTGGCGCCCAATACACCCGCCGATAATGCCTCTCCTAAACTGAGAGAAGGGGATCAGGTTATCACTATTAATGGCAAAGATGTCATTGGATTGACTCACGAACAGGTAATTACACTACGCTTTAACTCATTTGTAATCATATCTTACTCGAAACCTTGTTGAGTATTTCTGTTTAACTTAGTTTTTTTGATTTAAAATTAAAATTTTCAATGTGATATAAAGATAATAATTTTTAAAACTATATTTTGCGCATTAAAGGACATCTTTTGCGTAAAATTTTTGGCTTCAAAATTAAATTAAATTAAATCTTAAATTAAAGTTGTAAGTTGTAAATTCGAGTCTTTTTCATAAAATTCCTGTTAAGAGGTCATCATATGGCAAGCTATGAATTCTTTTAGTAACACTGAAATGATCGGTTAAGTATATTTTGACAATAAAAATAAATAAAATTGGAGGTAAAAATAAAAGGAATAATTTTATTATCAATGAAAAATATTATTTATATGAGATAATAAATTTAAATCCTAGACTCAAAGTTTACATAAAATTATTTTATTAATTTTATAACTTATTCATTGTTAATTTTAATATACTTTATTATATAGATTGTGCAACTAATTCGGTCTACACGTGACTCTGGTCTGGACGCAGAATTGGTGCTTACAATCCGTCCTAACGGTAAATACTAATGTGTGACATGCGTTATCGAAATATATATCTATATTTTTAAAATGGTTTATCACAATTATCGCATTTTTGAATAACAACAGCTATATCTTGCTGTAAAATGTCAACATTTCAATCAACTTTTTATAATAATAATAATAATTATTATTTCTTATTATTTCTTTTTTTCTTTTAATTACAAAATGATTCTTGAGATAAATTATTTTCATTATCTGCTCCGATTTTTGCTTACTAATTAGTTAGTGTTTGAAAATAATTTAATATAATAATTTGAAATAATTTCTTCTTGCTTATAAAATTATTACATCTTTTTTATAATTAAAATAAACTACAATTGTCTTACCAAATGGTAGTCTCTATGAACTAAAAAACAGATGCTATTATAAGTTAAATTAGTTTATAATTGTATTTTTAGCTGATTTTCACATAGACTAAAGCTAGCTTTTTGGTTTGATATGTCTATTAAAATACAGAGTGAGTGAGTGAGAGAGAAAGAGAGAGAGAAAGAAAGAAAGAAAGAAAGAGAGAGAGAGAGAGAAGTGATAATTACGAATCTCAGATAATTATGAATATTAATGAAATGAATAAATTAATGTGATAATTAATTTCACAATAATTTCAATATTTTATTAATAAATGTTAAATTAATAAAATGAGCGCACTTAAGGTGATTCTCGTTTTAATATAGAAATAAGCACATTGAATATATCGTAGTGCTGTATATTTAATATAAAAATAGTGAAAATTACTTTTTACTATCATTTAATCATTGATATGATATTCTAGACGCGTATTAATTCTTTTATTAGACTTTGACATTAATAAAGATAATTTTATCCCGTATCATAAATGAATGAAATCGTATCATAAATGAAATCAATTGAAGTCAGAATATTATTCTACAGAAAATCAAAGCAAAATTTAAAAATATCTTTGCTTTTGACTTAATGAGAGCTCAGCGATAAGCACGCATTTATCGCTTTAATAAAACACTGTTACCATTGAGATAATCTTTATGAGTGGTATTAAGTAGTCATAATGAAAATATTTTTAATTGCATTTTATATTTCTTTGTTGTATCCTATTATTGTATAATTGCGTCGTAATTGAAGAATTCATTAATCATGAAATGGTGTGGAAGTTATTTTAGTGATTTCTGTTTCTCACATTTATGACGGATGTCATCATATAATAAAAATAAATACGTTGAATACGATATAATAGATAACGATCCGCTTTTTCGCTGTTGTTATTCAGTTCTCTTCAGGTGTTGCTGTAAATACATTTATCGATATTAATATCTATGTTTAATAATTTTGTTAAATTTGGTTCTCAAATATTTAATGCCATACGAAAACTATTAGTGATGATATTTTGTTTAATGAACGATTTAGTTTACTCTCACGATGGTGTGATGCCTGAAGAGCCTGACTTTCAATACATTCCCGCCGATGTGTCTCCAACTTCTGCACTCAACGGTCATTGCGATCCTCTCGAAGAGTCGATGATGTTGTTGCACGAGGGGCTCGAGAGTGGCAGCACTATTGGCCAGTTTGATGTAAGATTTGCCTCTCATTCATACTTTTACATATTTTATTTTCCAATATTTATAATAGTTTTAGTAATTAAATCAATTATTTGTAATAATTAAATATTTAACGTATTTATTCAAAAAGAGAGACGCACTGACTAATGCATTATAAAAGTATGAGAGCACTCACGATAAACAGCGGATCTAATGCTGATCTTCGTGAATAGCATTTATATTAGAAAATAAATTGTATGTTGACGTGCAATAATGCGCTAAATTTCTATAATTATTTATTATTTAATTGAATTGTATTCTTCTACAAAATGAACCTTGAATTTGTAAATAGGAATAACTATTTGTATTAAAAATACAGTCTAAAATAAACGTTAAAATGACTTTTTGGTGTAATTGAAGAACTAGAGCGAGTGCGAAGTTTCTAAAAGTTTATAAGTGGGTCTATTGTTGAAAACCACAAATTGGAAAGAGTCAGTATATATCTCTTTTTGAATAAATGCTTAAGAATATTTAATAAGAATGTTATTTTTGTTCATTAAGTTTTTTCGAATTGAATCATTGAATTGATTTTTTAAAATTTATAGCAACTATACAGGAAAAAGTCTGGAGAGTCTATGAATTCGGCGCGACTGAGTGATAATGTTTGCAAAAATCGTTACCGTGATATATCTCCGTGTAATTATTTATTAATTATTATATTAAATTTTAATTTTTTTAATATGTTAAATTTAAATTAGATATTGTGATTTAAGTGAATGCCTATTTATAAGCTTAAACCCATTACGCCCACATTTATTTTAGTTAGATTTAATCTGATATATGATTAAATTTAATATTACACAAATAATAAATGATAAATTATTATAAATTATATACTTATGATATTTATTATCTTAAACAGTAATATTTTTTATCTTATAAAAATAATTGTAGTAAATTTTTATACTTATGTAATTATTATAATCTTTAAAAGATGATTCTACGCGAGTTGTGTTAAATGATTGTTTAACTGGAGATTACATTAACGCATCATTTGTTAATATGGAAATACCTGCGAGCGGTGTCATCAACAGGTATTGTTGGCATTATTATAATAATTTTCGATTTTATGTGATAAAATTTGATTCTTTCTTTATATGCAAATAATATCGATTTTCAAATTCTTTTTAATTTAAAATATTTAAGTTTAACATAACATATTATTATATATAATTTATTAGAACGTGTGTTGTATTTAAAAGATCAAAATAAAAAGTTATATTCTAAACAAATAAACAGCAGAAACAATGCTAACATTGATATTAGTAAATAGTAGTTGTACTCATTATTTAAAAGAAATAAATTCAAAACTTAACCAAATTAAGTTATAATCATAATTCAATTTTTAAATAAAGATATAAAGTTTTACCTAAACAAATAACATAATGATTAATTTAAATTTTAAATTAATACTAAATCTATATATCTATATTTATAACTAATGATAAGACTGCTTATTATTGTATTAATTGTAAGTCGATATTAATTTTATCTATAGTTGAAAAAAGTATGAAAGTGAAAGTATTAAAAAAATTCAAAATATCAAATTTATCACAAGCAGTATTCTTTGAATTCAATTTCAATCTCAATCCAACTCATATTAAATATTATAATATTTTTTTAGATATATCGCAACTCAAGGCCCCCTTAAAGAAACGAGTGAAGACTTTTGGCAAATGGTTTGGGAGCAAAGATGTACAGTCATTGTGATGGTTACGCCACTCGAAGAAAAGGGCAGAAAAAAGTGTCATAAATATTGGCCCGAAGAGGGAGAAGAGATGACTGTTTACGGCAATTTTAAAATTGTTATGAGCAAAGAAAGCGAATCCAAAGCTCTTATTGAGCGAGAATTTAAACTTAAAGATTGCAAAGTAATTCAATTTATAATACATATATAATTTTATATTAATCTATATCTAATTTATTATTATTTATTATTTTCGACTAAATAAGTAAGACTTATGATGAGAAATAGAAAGTTTTTTTTAATGAGTAATAAATAGACTTTAGTATTAAATTTAAATCTAAATTAAACAAAAAATATAATTATGTTTTGTTTGTTTTTATAATTAATAGTTATGTTTTAATAATTAATAATTATTTATTTAGTAAAGTTAATAGAGAAATGAAAGTCAACAATATTCACACAATTTTGATTCATCATCGAAATTGTATTGCAATAGCATTATTGCATCCTTTCATAGAAATCGAGTAAACATTGCATTTAAAGGTATATCTTAAACATATGATGACAAATATTTATTTGAAATTCTTGTATTGAATTTTATTCAAATAAATTGTATGACAATTATTTAGATTAATTTATTTGAAAGTTGTCATTCATGAAGCAATTATCTCTAATTTTGTATTCATATGTTTATCCATAGCTTTCTTGAATGTAATTTTTCGATGAGAAGTTGTGCCATAAATTGCTAACAATGTTCTGTATTTCTAGTCATTTTGTGGTTTAAAATAAATTTTAAAAATATCCACTCATCCAATCAATCAATAAATATTGATTAATTGAAATTTTTTTTCAAATTTAAATATTGACACAGCAGTACACATACAGTGTTTTACATGAAACAACAATCTATTGCATGCAATCGCTATAAACTTTTTAAATAATTACTCATTATAAATGCGTTATATATTTCATTATTAAGAAATCGACATTTATATCTTAAAATTAATTTAATTATATTTTATATAATTTGTATTTTTTAAAACATTAAAATTCTCTTTTGTCACATTCAGACCGATGAGGAGCGAGTGTTGACGCACTTGCAATACCTC
>JAQIYA010000833.1:0-16396 GCA_034699355.1 Microtritia minima
ATTCGGTTACTAACCGTAAATGATGGACACTTGTTATAAGCTGACAGCTGTATTGATCAGCACATTCATTCATTTTGTCGATCAGATTTTTTATCAGATTCTTCTGTCCATTGCGATAACATCTTACTATCTTTGCGTGCCATCACTGCCCGCAGCCTTTTCTTCCTCAACAGCTTCTTTGTTCGCGTCATCAGTTTTCTCAACTTTGTTGTGGACGGCCTTACTCTGCGAGTAGTGGCAGATTCATATCCGCCAAATGGGAGAATCCTCTCGACCGGATTTCGCTATTTATCCGCCTTCGGCTCAGCATTTTTTCATTTGAATAATTCTGGCATCGAGTCATACCGAGTGAGCGTCAAATCTGGCTGTTGTGGCTGAGCATTCATGCGCGACCGTTGCCTCTGGTCAAGGATGCTATTATCGGAATACTTGGGCATATTTTAGTACCATTTTGGGTTGAGATTGTTTTCGGTCTGTTTCTAAAAATATTCGGTCAGACCTAATATGGCAATCAAGATTTTTTTTCTGTTAACTAAAAACCTTTATCCCTAACTACAAGTAAATGCATAAGTAATAAATGTAAAACCGTAATCAGCAATAAATATTCATTTTCATTTATTAATATATTTAAACTAATACACTAATAACTATACTTTATAGTTGTTTAGCTTTACCATTTGAATAGTACCCAATTGTAAGGACCGAAAGGGTGGTCCAAAAACTTGACAGTCAACGCTTGATTCACCGATTGATTCGCTTGATTCGGTCTTTATTAGGAGAGCACAAATGTCTCGATGTGTCTCTTCGTGTGCTTCTCGAGATTTATTATTACTTTGTTTTTCATTTTTGCTTCGCTTTGCTTATTATGATTCTTTACGTTCACTTTTACCAGATATGCAATTCAGGAGAACATTCTCAACTCAGACACACAAGTGGTCAGTTGCTCGACGTTAGTGTCTCTGAAGAGAATAAAAGTAGACATCAGTTGATTCTATTCATATCCATTATCATATCATAATTAATAGATTTTATTTTTTTAGACTAAAAGTTTTTAAAATTGTTACGCTTTGCCATTTTAGTATCCATTTTGTGTGCAATTAATATTTGAATTTTGTTTATGAAAGATTTGTATTCAGTTTTTATAAAGTTTAAATAAAGAAAGAAATTTGTGACCGTCTAATTGCGCTTAATTTACGAAACCGGTAGTGGCAAAGAAATTGGTGGCACCATTTTTAGGTGATGCACAATACATGATTAATTATTCCTTTAATAATTCATGTAAATTTACAAATAATATAAGTTGTGAGTAACGCTTCACTTGAAGCTCAATTTGTTCTTAATCTTTAAAGCTCGAGCTTTATGCCAACTAACTAATAGAAGATGATCTGAAATAAACTCCATTTTTGAATAATGTTTAACACTTCTCTTTACATTTAATAATATGTCGAATCAGTCTAAATTAAAGTTAACCCTTTAAATAAAAAACTATATACAATATGATAAAAACAAGTTGTTTACTGCTTATTCAATGAATTATTATAATTTTTATTTTCAACTCATTTATACTTACTTTGTAAACATAAATTTTATACAGAATAAGTGATTATCATAGGTTTAAAAATAAATTTTATATCAAAATTAATCTTAATTTTAAAATTAATTGTTCAAATACTTATTAAATTAATAATCTTAAATTTCCGAATCAGTTTCTTCATAAGGCGGTGGTGTTGTACGAACTCTGCCTCTGTTTCTTCTTGTGGTGTCAACTCTAAGATATTCAGTTTCTCCATCTCTGCGACCAATTCTTCGAGTCGCTGCTCGTCGTATGCCATCATTAAATCCTTGATTAGCGAAGTTTGTATTCGGAAAGTTTTGATTTGGAAAGTTTTGATTCGGAAAATTTTGATTCGGAAAGTTAGGAAAGCCTGGTATAAACAAATCATTTTAAGCTAAAAATTTTTCAAAATAAATTTAGTCAAATTTAAGTTTATTCATTCATACCCGGATTAGGAATTAACTGGTTTGTCGTCGGCACTAACAGTATGACTAGTCTCTGAAAAAATATAGCTTCCTTTTTTGGTGTCAATATAGTGGGCAAATGAACGACTGGACTCTTTTCATTTATATCCGCCGAAATGCTTAAACTATTAATGGTCATCAAATAGCACAGAAAAAATATTAACACTCGAAAATACATTCTACAAAATAATTTTTAGAAATGACAATTTATGCCAAACATATTAATATTTTTATATGACTTTACTTGAATGAGAAAAGATCTAAAAGGTATATAATTGATCGCAAGCAGCGCTAAACAAACTAACGAATTGTAAGCTTTTCATTATAAACACAATAAAAACTGAATAAAATATAACTCTTGTTATTTAATAATATTTCAAACTATGCTTTGAAGTCTACTGCGGATACAAATTTATTCAATATTTACATATTTATGATCACATGAATGCTTTCATAGCCCGAAAATGTTTTCTAATAACCCGAAAATAGCAACTCTCGGTATAATTAATGAAGTGTTATGTTTGCGTTGATCTGTATTGCGCCCTATTTTCGCTGAAAATCCATTCATATATACTCTATTCATATGCTTCCACTATTGTTGTGCGATTCATATTTATATTATAAAAAGGTGTCAATTAATTGTCCATAATTTTATTTGAATTTCGAAAGTAAATAATAACTTTTAACAGTTATAGAGAGTTAACTTATGTAAAAACAATTTCATTAATTTAATTGTCATTCCATGATAAGCACACTTCTAATTATGCTCTCATTTTTATCTCTCATCGAATCAAACGCTTGGTTAATGTCTTCGAGTTTAAATCTTTTGCTGACAAACATATTCACTGAATTTCGAAATTCAGTGTCCGTGCGATACTTGTGCGCCATCTGTTGAGCGCCATCTCTGCCTCGAAAGGCGCCAAAGTATGCGCCTGTGATGGTCTGTCCTGAGAGTAACTTCGAAACGGCAATCGTCACCGATGTCTCCACTAATCCCACTGATATTAATGTGCCAAACGGTGACAAACAATTCAATGCTTCCGATAACACAGATCTGTTTCCAACGCAATCAAATGCGTATTCAATTCCTGAATCTTTAATTTGAAATTTTTATTTTTATTTAACTGTTTTGGAAAATTTGGCTGAAAATAATAATTGATAAATAAAGTGGGGTTTAATGAATTTGACTATTAATAAATTTACATTATTATTGATTAAGTGTGAATTGATTGGTTGAATATGCTGAGTAATATTTAATATCTTAGTAATAATTTTGGACTTATTAAATAACTTAAGATAATTATATGAGAGTTAATTTAATGAGAATATACTGCATTTTTCAGATAAGAAGCAAGCATTCACTTTAAATTTAATTTAAATTTAAAACTTAATAATTGAACAAATGAAATGCATAATAATGCTTGTGTTTACGCGTTAGATTCAAACAATCATGTTAATCAATGACAAGTATATAAAAATTTGTATAGATTTTGTATTGAATAATAATAATTATTATTAAATAGTGCAAAGTGCGCCTTCTATTAATTAAAATACTTTATAAAATAGTGTTTGAAAATTATTTAAATATTTCATAACATGAATAGTCAATCTTACTAATCTCTATAACGTATTCAAATATATGAGTGAGTGAGTGAGTGTGTGTTCATGTGTGAGTATCCAACAATGATTTTTATTGTTGCGTTAAATTATATACACATATACTAATAAATTAACAAAATTTTAAATTTATTTTTACAAACAGTTATTTTTAGAAATAACGTTTTTGAAATTTAATTGTTAAAATTTAAAAATAAAAAGTTATTAAAAAAATAGAAATAAAAATAATAGAGAAAATTATATTATTAAAAATATAAACTTTTAAAGCGGCGAAGACGCGAACAATTAGCTATAGCTTTATTCAATTTGGGTGCTGTTTAAATTTAAGTTAAATTTAATTATAATTATTAAACTTTTCTTTAGAAATATATTAGTCAATCACGACAAACTTGGATTTTTATTTAAAATCCCATTTGGTTGTATCTATTAATGTAAAATATCTAAACAGCAATATTTTAATTTGAAATAAAATGAAAACTACATATAAAGTTAACTTCTTTTTAACTTGTTATGTGCAAAAACACTTAACACCCCTTTAAAGAACTTTGTTAATTAAGCTCTAATCATATATATTCAATCTATCGTTTATATAATTTTTAAAACCTTTAAATATAGTTTTAAAATTTTCCTAATGTTTTTCGATCATTCTATCAGTTATATTACAACTATTAACAAACTTTATTCCATGCATTATTCAGGCCCATAATAAAACTTTCGCATAATTATCTAATAGTTAGACAAATGAGACTGCATTAAGGCATTGTTGTTTTGTTATCCGAAATGAAGATTTAATTACAATGTGTTTTTTATGAATAGGTTTTATTGTATATAATAAAACTAAATGTAGGGACATATATAGATGTAGGAGAATATATTGAAAGTTAAGCAAAACGCTTAACTTAATGTATTTATTTATATAAATACATAAAATATTAATATAAAAATAAATGATTAACATTACCTAATATTTGTTTAATAGCGGATTCAACACTAATGATGTTGGCATCAATGACGTGAGTGGCGCCCAATTTAGTTGCCAAATCCAATTTCAAATGATTGACGTCAATCGCGATGATAACACTGGCGCCCAACTGTTTGCAGCCGACAATAGTGGCCAAACCGACGCATCCGAGACCCCAAACGGCACACGAACTATGCTTATGGACTTTGGCCACATTCAGTGCCGACCCATAACCAGTAGTTATGCCGCAACCAAACAGACATAGTATGTCCATAGGAATGGAGTCGTTTATTTTAGCGACCATTGCCTGATCCACAACTGTGTACTCAACAAAAGTCGCTAAATTGCAATTTGTCCACGAAGTGAGTACTGGCTTGTCATTTCTACATAATCGATACCGACTCGTGCCGTCTCTCATTAACCAACTCTGTCCTGCAATTTTATTTTATTTAATTTAAAATACAGTTGATATGTATTATTCTGTACTAAAAGACATCATTTATTTAATACCTTTATTAATAGCTATTGAGCATAGATTTGCTTTAGGGTTATGGTCGCGGCAATGCGAGCACACACCGCACTGAGGCAGCCATAAAAGGACGACATGGTCTCCAACTTTCACTTGGCATACATTATCGCCAACTGCTTCAACAATTCCAGCGCCTTCGTGGCCGATAATGATGGGCTGACCATGTGGTACACCCACTTCGTTACGATTGCCCCATAAAAAGTGCGCATCCGAATGGCAAACACCTGTGGCCAATATTTTCACTCTCACTTCGCCAATATCTGGCGGCTCGACAATCACTTCCTCAATCACTAGCGATGAGTTTGGCGAATACATGACCGCGGCTTTACATTTAATTGGTTTATTCTTTGCCGCCATTTTTACATTTGTTAGAATTTTTAAACTTAGAATTAAATTTAGGGTAATATAAAATCTTTCTTCAGTTATAGGAGTTCGTAATGTGTATGTTTATATTGGTCAGCATTTTCGGTCAATTAAAATAGCAAAATACTAATATTTGATAATAAACTTTTGTTGTTTTACTATATGTAATTAAAATTTAATGACTAAATAAATTTCTATAAAATTTATAAATAATAAAACTTTCAATTATTTATGTATTAAGACAAACAATTGAAACGCCGAAAAATCAATCTTTAAAACTTTAAAATCTTCGAGATTCTGTGCCATACAAATCGATTTGAATTGAAAACTGTCTCAATATAAATGATTATGTATATCATAATGTAGGCATAGAACATGTAGTCAACTCAAATTTTAATAAAATGTTATTTTGCGTAAAATTTTTCGTTTACCCGAATTTGAGAGCCGATTTTATTCTTTGAGTTATCTTGGATTACCTATTTATTATAATTATAAAAACCTAAAAAATTGATTTTTCAAACCTTTTTAATTAAATAAGAAACCGAAAATTTTGAATCAATATTCACTGAATATTATAAATATTATGTATAAACTTATCGTATCTGTTTATTAAATTCAGATTATTTTAGCTTATATTATAATATTTTCGCTTTGCTCTAAAATTTCTTATCTATGCTTTAAATGATTAATTGCAAAGATATTAAGGAAACAAGAGTGAGCACATAAAATAGCAAATTTTGATAATACAAAAATAAAACAAAATTGTTCAATAGAATTGGATGAGAATTTTCTTTTATTCTAAACAAAAACACTAGTTTATCGATTATTTGACTTTTTATCGATTATATAATAAAAGGGCAATAATGAAAAATTTGCTTTATAATAATATACCCTAATTTCGCGCAGATAAGTCTAACACGTAAGTCTTAGTGATATTCAGTTCAGTTTTTATCTCTTATAAAATCTATGTAAATAAAAGGTGAAAATATATGATTGAACATATGGATCTCAATTTATAAATTAAAAATATTGCGATTTTATTTTTATTATTTAATTGTGATATTTTTAAAACTATGAAATCAATTAAAATGCTTAAAATTTGTAAATCATACACAAATGCTAAAAAGATTCGAGACTCGAGTCAAGAACATAAAAATATGGCAAATAATGTTTTACAAAGTTTAGAGACATTTGAAAACTGATTCTGATAAAAGATTATGAAGGATTAAATATCTTTTTAATAAAATGCATGTTATTTTTGACAGAAAATTTATTATATGTTTAACATATTTACTTTTAGAAGATTTAGACCTTTTATTTAGATATTGTAATTTATAAGAAATGACCTCAATAGCCCTAAAACCTGTTATTTATGTCCGTCTGTATGTCCGTACCCCACAGTCAGAAAAGAGATAGACAAATGAAAGACAAAATAGTACTCATTTTAGTGGACTTATTCGATACCTATGATGTTCCTTATTTTGGATATAAAGGCTAAAATTAAGTTAACGTAATTGCCTAATGTGTGCAAAGTAATGTTAAAAAATCATAATTTAAAATTTTTAAAATTTTAGATATATATAATCATAATTTATTATAACATAAAAATCGGCTCAATTTAATGGTCATTCTTGTTATAAAATAACTTTATCTAAGTTTTTCACAAATATTAATTCATAGCATGAAATCTCAACATAAAAATTTAATAATTAAAAATTTTAATTATATACTGAATTTATACATCTATGTTATTTATTGAAAGCTAACCCTTGGTTAATCCAGGCTAGCCAGGATTAAGTCTTAAAGTTAAAATATTTTTAACCCTCATGGTTAACGGTTAAAGAACCTTTTAAACTTTTTCCATCACTAGTCAGTTAACTTATTGAAAATAAGTATTTTTTTATTTAACAATCGATAACAGCTTAATTAGATTATTTAAATTCATTGAAACCAAGTTCACATCGAGTTTATTTATTAAATTATTCATTTATCTATTGTTTAAACTTTACAGTTTAATTTGAGCTTAAGTTTGCTTTAACTTTTAACATCTCTACTTATCACGCAGTGTTTGTTTCTGATGTTACTGACTTGTATGACATCAATAAAAATAAAAATAAAATAAGTCTATAACAAAGACTGAATAGCTTTTCTCTCTCTCTCTCTCTCTCTCTCTCTCTCTCTCTCTCTCTCCACTCCCTTCGCTCTCCCTTTCCTTTCTTTCTTACAATTTTCTTTCTGTTTTTCTTTTTTCTCTTATAAAGATAGAGAAACGATTCTCTTATGAGTCTATCAATGTTCACATTACGACTATCATGTGCTGTTCAGAGAAAAATCTATACACTGTATGTTTATAAATGATGTTATTATCCATTCTAGAGTAAAATAAGGCAAATATTTATTGCACAAACTTATAGGTTGATAGTTATGGATAGCATTAACTATTAATTTTTCATTTTGCTCATTATTTCAATTATTTCAAAGATATATAAAAAAAAATTACGTGTATTGTATTCAAATTTTTCATAGAAATAATTGCACCAATAATTTATATATTTAGACTTAATTTAAATTTTTTAATTTAGTATTTATTTGTGTGTAATGATTAACAAATTATGTTTAATGATAATTTAATAATCAATATTTAGTAATCTAAATGTAAATAGAAGTTTACTGAAGAAGATCACTGTTTTGTGACATTCAATCATTGAAACTAACAGAATAAGACAAGTATTATAAAAGAAAAGTGTTATAAAAAATTTTAAAAACTTATATGAGCACAAAGAATCTATAATTTTTCAAACGAATTTATTTGATAATAAACGGATACAATTATGCCAATAAAAAATATTTTTAATTGTCTGATTATAAATGTTGACATTAAATAATGAGAAATGACAGGTGTTTTAAAATTATAACATATAAATACATTAATTTAAGTCGATTTAAATTAAATTTACAATTTACAGGAAAGATTTAACTTAAAACAATAATAATGTTACAATTATTTGTTTGTACAATTCTAATTGCTTTTAAAATTGTTAATGCGGGTAGCAATCCGTGTGTCAGTTCAAAGGATGGTAAATATGCATAGTTTTAAAATGTTGTAAAAATTTAAACATCTTTTCGTATGCATCAGAACCTGGTTGTGGTCATACCATAGAAGTTGGCGTATATATAGAATCGCTTTGTCCCGATAGCAGAGATTTTATTCTCAATCAATTATATCCAACTTACGTAAAATTATCAAAGGCTGAGCCGCCGATTATGACAATAAATTTAGTACCATTTGGTAACGCAAACATAGCGTTTGTTCAAAATTCCACAAAAAATCCGAGACTAACTTTTACGTGTCAACACGGACAGCAAGAATGCGATGGAAATATTATACAGGTATGATAAATCTTTTAGGTTTGGCGTCATTTAATATTTATGCTATAAGTTTTACTTATTTAATTATTTTGCTTTACTTTTACTATAAGTCTACTAAACATTACTAAATAAAATTATTTGCGAATGAAATTGCATTAAAAGTTATGCCAATTCTATAAAGTGTTATAATAAATATGATTAAAAATTATTAATGTATTATATGGATAAATAATTATTAAAGTTTGATATTACACAATATTGGGTCGAAAAATAAGTGCCAAATGACTAAAAATGATTTTAATACAAATTTAAATTTAACAAAATATAATATATAATTTAATCACTGATATTTTCGCCATGATTTTCTACAACAGCGACCCATGTTTTGACTGACAATTCAATACAACTCCTAAAGAAGGAGAAATGATTTGAGTTGAAGAAGTTAGACATTTCGGTTCGGACTTCATCCACATTTCGAATAATTTGAATACTAAGAAAACAGAACAAAAGTAATTCTGGAGGGACAATATGTGATGTATATGGCGGGTGGGGTAAAATTTCCAAACTCAGCTCAACAATTTTATTTGGGGTTATTTTTCAAAAAATAAGGCTGCTTTTACAGCTGTTTTCATGTGTCCAAATGTGCCAAATTAAGCCAAACACTTTGTTAATCTAGTTTTATTTTTGATAATAACATTGAAATTATTAAAATAAGACTAATTTTAATTGATATTTTCATTCGTTGGATCATTCATTTATTACATAAAATATATCAATATATTTAGTAAAATCATATTATACATGTTCAACATTTACTTATTTCTAAGTTATAAATTTTATTAAATAATTAAATTTAAATCCTAATAAATTTTATCGCAGACGTGTGCAGTTTTGAAGATTTCATCAGATGATAGCTTAAAGCTAGTAAACTGTATGTTTGGTTCTACTGATTGGAAAACTCCATGGAATTCAGGAGCAGAAGTGAGTTTAATTTGACATTATTTTCTAAATTTTTTAACAAACACTGTACGTGTTTAATAATAACTTAAACTAAAGCTAAATTAGTTGACAACAAAGTTAGATCAAAGTTTGCTGAACTTAAAAATACTTAAATATTAGTTTATCTTTAATTTCTAACTTTATAAGAATCTACTAATTTAATAAGAATATTGAGAAATTTGATATAAAAATTTTATTATATTTAAAATATTATTATTTTAAATAAATATATTAGAATTAAATGTCAAATTAAAATATTTGTGTAAAGTGCGCGAAAAAGTTGATGCTTGACTGGAATTTAATATCTCAATGCGCTAATTCTGAGCAAGGATTTGCTTTTGAATATTTTATGGGCGGAGAGACTCTTAATTTAAATCCAAAGCACACATTCGTTCCGTGGATTACTATTGATGGACAACACACTGATATTATTCAGACTAAAGCCACCACTGATTTACTTAAATTAGTTTGTGATTCCTATCCCGTAAGTATTTATTATTTTATCGTTTTTAAAACGATTATTGAAAGGAATTATATTATATATTCATTACATAGAATTGTTTTTATTAATTATTATTTATTAAATTTTTAGGGCCCAAAACCTGATGAATGTAAAGAAATGTTTGAAAATTGAAAAAATAAAATTCACGATATAATAATTTAAATTAATTTAATAAATACAGTATTTATTTAAGTTTAAAAATTAATTTTTAATATTAATATTATTAAAATATAAGTTGAAAACCATCGAACGCGAAGTTTATATCTTTGATATATTTCCAAAAATTCTTCTTTATTTTTTATAACATTGTCATAAATTTTTTGAAAAACAACAATATCTGAGATTAAAATCTTTTTTATTTTTATATTAATGGCATAAACATTAACGGAAAAATGATTTATGAGTAAACTTGTTTCTTATGGTAATGTCTTTCACACATTTAATAATAATTTGTAAGAATTTTTTAAAAAATATTCTCTGAGAAAACTTAAAAATGCATTTAAATTATAGCTCGAACTTATGTGAAATTAAATCAAATATAACTAATTGAAAGCGCTTTCGTTAAAATATACTCTATTATTTATATATAATAAATATTATATTATCTGTTGAACTAATATCTGCACTTAATCATCAAATTAAAGATAAATTCTTTAAAAATTTTAAAATTTTAAAATATAAGCTCAACTTTTATTTCTATCTAATAAATTTATTTTCAATGTTATTTTTAAATTGATTAATTGTTATTTTTCGATACGTTTTCATGTAATTTTAAGTGTAAAATTCACTTAAATCTGTGTTCAATAATCAGAAATAAATATTAATAATTGATTACTAACTATACTTTTATGCAAAATACAAGAAAAAAATGTAAACTCTCATAAGTCTAAATTCACATAAGACTAAAATTTATTTTAATTTTTAATTATTTAATTAAAATAATTACTTTAGTATGAAAAATAATATCAACTTACACATTATTTTTAACAATGAAAAAATAACATAAGCACTAATGTAATTGCTTTTAATTGCATCGCAAAAGCTTATAAATTGTATACGAGAAAATTAACAGGTCATTAGCAAATTCTTGCCAAAAGTGAAAGTTATTTGACTTAATCACATCAATCATACAGAAAAATGGTTTCAAAATTTTAGATAAAATATAAATAGATTTCGAATATTAATCATTAAAGCATAAATCATATTTCAACGTTTCAAAGAGACAGACATTTATTTTAAAAATGATAAAATTAGTAAAATTTTTATAAAAATAATTTATTCCATAGAGGATTATAAAAATTGAAAAATTTGCTGCCAAATAGGGTTTGAAGACATTTCATTGAGATATGTTATACGCATAGTATATATAGAAATCTCTCTATTAATAAATATACTATAAATATACTTTAAAGTGTCGCAAATGTTTGTTGATCTGAAGTATTCAGACTATCAATTAATTAATGAAAACTTTATTTAACTATAAAAAGTGTCAATTTAAAGCTGAAAAATGTCATTCACTTACTCCATTTGACATTAATAAATGCTTTAATTTTTACAAAAGAGTTTATCTAAACTCATTAAATTTTTAAAATTATTACTAGGACTATATACAAAATATGAGAAATTTGAAAAGTCATTTCTGTCAGATCAGTAACATTTTATCGAATTTGACCGAAATTTAGGCATTTTATTGCATTTTAATGTTCATTTATTTCTACAAAATTTCTGCATATTATTTTCCTTTTAACCGAACTCCTATAAACTCCGAATTTCGACATGTTTCCAAAAATATTATTTCAGACCGAATTATTTAAACTGACCGAAAACGTCATTCCCTGCTTATAGAGTACCTGCTTATAGGGTATTACAAACCAAATCAAACTTATAAAGAAGAGACCAAAGAGAGCATTAAACTTGTTTCGTAATGGAAGACATTTAGCTGTAATTGCTTTCCGGTATAGCTTTTCCTTGAAAAGAATTTTTTCTAATAATTGAGTTTATTATTAATTTGTTAAGGTTTTTGCTGAGATTTAGTGAGATATTTGAGAGATCACTCTTGAAATCCGAAATTGTCCTTTGATTTAGTTAAAGGTCAAAACTATTCTCTTTAGACGAATGAACATTGAAAGGTCAAAAGAGTATACCATTTGTTTTATTTGATGTCATCTTGTTTTACATTATATATTTTGATATATTTGAAATATATTGATTTTATTAATATTTCATAGATTGTAAGCTTTCCTGCATAAAGGGATAACAGAATTAATGTTAACAATTTCAATAATTATTTCATAATTAAAACATTTTCACAGTTAAATTATTTTTTTGTATGTTTTTGTATTAATAACATTATTATATATAATTTAAAACTTATTGCCATATATTGTATAATATATAATATATATATAAAACAAAATAAAAACAATATAAAACAAAACTAATGAATTCATTGGATTATGCGTTAAACATTTTCAGATTCTTCTTACAATCTATAAATCTATAGATAATCATAAAATTAATATTTCCAAATGTATTTTAGTTTAGTTTTCAAATCATATCTTGTAAAACTTTAATCAAAATATTTTTTAAAAAGACAAATTATAATTTTATAAAATTATATTTATTTTAAGTTTAAAAATTTTGAAAATATTAAAAATATTATTTATACTTACAAATACAGTATTACCTAAATTCATATTTATATAATTGAGACAAATTTTCTCGCTGTAAGAAGAAATAAATAATCTCAGTGTAAAATAATGTTTATTTGAAATAATTAAATAATTTTTTAATGGATTGAAAAAATTGAATTTTATTATTAATATTAAATTATGCTATGATTTTTAATAGTACAACTGATACACAATATTTCTCTTTTACATCTATTAATTTTTAAAAATACAAATTTAATGATAATGTTTGGTTTTAGTCATCGACTCAACAATGAATACAAACTGTTAACAATTAAACGGTCGGTTACCCTAAAAATAAGCACATAAAAAATTGACCCAATTATATGCAGACATAAGCATTTCATTGAACTCTATTATCAGCATTTATTGTCCAAACCATTAATTTTGTTGAATAAAATAAATAGTTATCTGAAAAAAGTTAATAAAAAAAGTCAACAGTTTAGTCCACAGTAAGAGTGAGAAAAATGGGCGATAATTTTGATAAAACAATGCCGAAACTAAAATAATAAGTTGTAGCACTGGTTTTCTTACAAAATCTTTAAGCTCTGATAAATGAAGAGACAGATTGACATTTATGTAACACTTTAGGTAAATGCTTGACGAGTGTTGCGCTTTAACTGTTAAGTGTGTGCCACGAGTGAGATAAGAGCAAGAATAACGATCACTGTTTGCTCGCTTCACTTCGCTTTACCATTGCTTATGTGCACTCCTTTTCTCTTCTTTACCAGACTTTCGTTTGTTTTTTCTATTATTTTACGTACGAAAAGACTTACGATTGAATCCCAAGCCATCCGATGAAACATTAGCGGGCTTTGCAATCAAACCAAAACCCATACTATTGTTTATTTAAACATATTTAATTAAACCATATTTGCTATTAAGCGAGTAGAGCTCAACTTATTGTTTCAATACTCTAAAAGATGAAACATAATTTGAAGCCAAATATTTTGTCGTGACTGTATGTACAATGTATTGATTATTTGATTGTTATTGTGCTTATTGTTTCACCAGAAGTACGCATTCCCTCAAGCATTGAGCAAAACTTTCTTTTCTTTAATTTTTATCAATACTTAATAATTATATTTTTTTAATCAAAGAAAAAAACATTTTTAAAATAAAGTATTATGATTTCAAATATTAAATGAATATTTATGATCGTAAGACGAAGAACCCTATTATTAACTTAAATAATGCAAATTGATTTCTATAGGATTATGCAAAATATGCATTCAAGCATAAAACTAAACTCTAAGACGAAGTAAAGAATTTATAAACAATTTGAATATTGGGAAAAAAATATTGCTGTTTATTGAGATTACAAACAAAGAAATACAGGAAAGATGGAGAGATAAAGCATATCTGTTTGTATTATGTACCGACAAAATTGACATGAATTACTTGAAAAAGTATAATATTTGATAACAATGACAAAGCTATATCTTTTTACAACAGTTGACGACACGCTTGTAATGCGTTACATATCAGGCATGCCCTCCTCTTGCTTGCCATCACGCGTGCCATCGTTTGACATGTCATTCATCGAATCTACATCTTCCATAATGGGAGATATAATACCAGACTGTGAGCATTCCTCATGACTAGACATCAATTGGCTTATGTCTGTTCGACCGCCAGAACTGGCATCGGAGCTGATCTTTCTTTGCGGTTCGATAAGCACTCCGCTATTCTCCTCAGCGATCACACTCAGCTCATTGCGATACTCTTTGCTAAGCATTACATGTGAATTACATGTGAATTATATTTTATTCATATTCAAACTTTGCGTATCAGATCATCATTAATCAAATCTTACTTAACGGCGAGATAGTGTTTTGAGTTGCCTTCGATATTGTTGGCCTTAAAAGCGGTCTCCGCTGACTGTCCGCTATCTGTTGTCTTTAACTTGACTTCTTTAACGCAACATCCATTCCTCTGTCGAGTCAAATAATCACTTTTACTACCGTCGCGTAGTATTGATTTTAACTGTCATAAATAAGTCATATAATATGTTATATAAAATGATTTTTATAAAAGTTCATTATTTATAAAAAATTATAATTATTACACAACTATGCAGTAATTTAAGATAAAAATATATTTGAAATTCAATTACAACATGCATTTGAAATGCATATAATTTTAAACTATTATTAAGAATCAGCGTTTTCGGTCAGTCACTTAATTTAGCCGCGTTTGAAACCATAATTTCAGTCACGTGTAACAATTTCCTGATTTTGACCGAAATTTAGCAAAATTTGCCAAAATTCATGCGTTTTACTGGTTTTTTAATCTTAATTTTCATTTCAGAATTTGTATTTTGCATTATAGAACAATATAAAATTAGGAAATTTTATATCATTGGTAAACATCCAATCATTTATTAATGTTTTATTAATTAAATAATGAAGAAATACTGCAATAATACTGAAATCATGTTATTAGGCTGTATTAAAATGCCTTAAAATGTTGTTTTATTTTATAAATTTTGCATTTAATGTTTTTAACCGAATTTGATCCAATTTTATATCTCACTAAAAAATATTCGGTCTGACCGAATATGACCGCCGAAATTGATATTTTGAGTTGACCTAAAACACTAATACCTAACTATATTTTAAAAATTTTATATATTAAATTACTTTAATTATACACGCAAAATAATCATACAGTTTTGTTGGTAATTATAGGTAATTTTTAATAAATTTTATTATAAAATGCTTAATCAAAATATTGTAAAATTTAATTTTATAACATTATTTAATTATAGGCTTTTACTTGTGATTTGGAAATTCACTATAAGCAAAGAAATAGTATTTTTTAAACTGTTTATAGAAAATTAACGTGACATTGATTTACATTTCCATAACATTTGCGATAGAAAGTAAAATCTTTTTGATTAATAAAATAAAAGTAGCATTATTTTACTCTAATGTCTAAGTGATAATACGCGGATTATCAATAGAAAAATTTTAATTGCTTAGTTTAATTTAGTTAGTTTTAATTGATTACTGATAATTTTAATTTTAATTGATTATTCATGATTATGCAAAATAGTATTCAAATCTACTAAAATCATTATTAGTGCTTACTTTAAATATAAATTCTAAATAATGATAATTAATGATAATTAATCATTGTTGTATATTGTTGTATATTCACGCCACACATAGAATGAGTTTGAGTTGCACTTGAATTCAAAACCATCTAAAGTTTGCAAACTTTTTAGGATTTTTGAATACTGTCGTACAGTCGAGTGAAATAAATGCATGTTAACCTATTACACTTTAAAATTATAATTTAATCTGTAGGATTCATTTGTAAGATAAAAAATAAAATAAATTATT
>JAQIYA010000834.1:0-16389 GCA_034699355.1 Microtritia minima
GACAGACAGACAGACATACTTATGGATATTATATATATAGATAATATTATTATTTAAATAACTTAATAAATATAATTTGTAGCTAATAATGAAATCCAAAATATGACCGCCGAAGAAGTCAGAAAGGCGTCAAAGGCTCTCGAGAATGATATTAAACATCTACCACTCCATACTCCTAATGGCGAACAGAGGACTGCAATCAGCAGCAAATCTAGTTTGTGGCCCAATGGCGTGGTTTATTATGCGCTCCCTTGGAATTTTGGTATTGTGTATATATATATAATTTCTATTATATATATTAATTTTGTTACAATACATTATTAAAATTTTATTTCAAAAAATAAATAATCATTTGAATATTTTATTGTTGATAACAAACAAGAGTTGTTTACGAGGGCTGGAATAATGGTAGCATTGGATCAAATGAGCGAAGAAATCGGTAAACGAAAGGATGGCCGCAATTGTATCACTTTTGAAGTGATAAGAACTGAACCAATTAAAGAGGATCACCTGTACTTTATAGACGGCGAGGGGTTAGTATTAGTTAAAATGAATATCAATTCTTTTCATAGAAGTAAATATATTTAATTGTGTGATGAATCCGAGAGATGTTACTCATACGTGGGACGCGTTGGTGGCCGACAACCGGTATCGCTGAACAGCTCCGGCTGTCTATATCAGGGAACTCTTAAGCACGAGATTATGCACGCGCTCGGCTTCTATCACTAAATGACTCGCAACGATCGCGACGATTACCTGACCGTACACTACGAGAATATAATGCCAGACAAGTTCGATCAGTTCGAGAAAAACGAAAAAGAAGATGAATTACTGTTCGCGCCGTTCGATCTCGATTCGATCATGATTTACGGCAATCAGGCGTTCTCGAAGAATGATTTGGACACTATGACGGCTCATAATGGACAGAGACTTTTAGAACCGTTTCAAAAGATCAATTTGACCGCATATAATATTCAAGAAATTCGTAGTTTATATGATTGCGGTGCGTCACCTGTTGTCAACCCACAGACTACTATTAAAACAGTTACCACTACCCACACTACCATTACCCCTTCTGTTACCCCTAACCCTGATTCTACCACTCCTTCTATTGCTTCTTCTACTACTATTCTCCTATTATTAGTATTAAACTATGCGTGTCTGTGATTAAAATTTTCAAAACCACACCACTCTTGTGTTAACTTTAAACAATTTATTACTTAATGCACTTAATAATTAAATGTAATTTAATAATCAAGAAAATAAACTCCGAATTATTAAAACTAATTTAGTATTATTTAATTAGATTTTTAAAGTTTTCAAAGAAGAGATAAGCTGCACATTAGAGACTTATATGCTATTTTATTTTGTTTAGTTTAGTTTAGTTAAAGGTAAAGTAATTATTGAATCGTATTATTAGAAAATTCAATTCAAATTAATTGTTGTGATAAATTAATTTATATCTGATATACTATCAAAGCGAGAACGTAGTGAGCGCTTAACTAATATTAAAATTAATGTGAAAATATGCTCTTAATAGTGTTCAATCTTTGTTTGATTTTGTATATCGTTTGATGTCTATTATGAAACATCAAAAGAAATTATTAAAACTTTTTAATTATAACAGATATAACATTTGCAATTTCAGTGAACTAATTTGATATTTAAACAGACAGACAGACGATTGTTTTGATTGATTTACAGCTATTGTTATCAATAGCTTATTGTCGAGTTGTAGACACTCGTGACAAGCATTTCACGGTCAAGGTTTCAATTTTTCTTTTACATCTATATAACTTATTAAAAAAATTAAGTGTGTTCGTTCGTTCGTTCGTTCGTGAGTTGCCAACAATACTTTTTTATTGTTAATTTAAATTTTTAAAAACAAATTTTTTAATAACTTTTAAACTGTAGAATAAAACTGATTTTTAATTTTAATTGTTGTTTAAATTAAAAACTAAGAATTATTCAACAATAATAAAGAGAATTATATTTAATAAAATAATAACTTATAGCGGCGAAGCCGCGGCAACAATGGCTAGTATTTTATTAATTTGCAATAAGAAATTAGAAATAAAAGTTTTAATAATTTAATTGTGATCAACAATGAATAATAGTTTGTCAAACAATAACATTAAGTTATTTTTAAAATATTGAGCATTTATTATATAAATCAATAATAATGAGTATTTTTTATAACATACCATTGTTTAGATAAGATAAGCCTAATTGTAAAAAACACATGGTTTTTATGTTATCTTATGTTACTATAACTTCTTAAGCCTTCGCTAAATGTCAAATGGGATAACACAATATGAAGACTGCATTTATTTCAATGTCCATTAAATTGTAATATATTGCTTATAAAGTATAAGAGATTAATTTAAATTATTCAACAATTTTTTTTATTAAAGAAAGAGAATAAGTTCATGACTTTAAATACACTTAAAAAATTTTCTTTATTGAAAAAATGATAAATTTATTTGTTTGCATAATATTCACAATCACTTTTGGATTCTCGCTCCAAATACCAGGTAATGGATTAAATTATTAATTTTGAAATTTTTATACCTACATATTTATATGAAGAATATAATATAATTAGAGACACGAAGAAAAAATTTATTTTCGGTAATATTCGGCTATACATAAATTTAAAATTGATTTTAATTATAATTATTTAATTAAACTTCAATATTTCCATTAAATTACATTATTATTTACATTTTAAAACATATTTTCATTTCAATTAGTTTTTTCTCAGTTTTTTATTTTCTGAAAGATTGTTCGCAGAGATACTTCCAAAGGTCTTACATATAAATGTGAATATTGAATTAATTCTGTGACGAAATATTTGATTTAAATATATTTATAAGATTAATAGTATTAATACTTGTATATTAGATACATATCATTGTTTATATAATATTAATAAGTGTTATAATAATTAAAACTAATATTTTTAATAAATAAAATATTTTGAATACATAGGAAATTATTTGGTAAAATTAATAGAAGTTTTAAGTAAAAATATATATGAATATATATTAACTTATTTAATATCTCTTATTTTCAGTTAATAATGAATTGCGAAATATGACCGCCGAAGAGATTAGAATCGCCTCAATAACTCTCGAGAATGATATTAAACATTTACCACTCCATAGCCCTAATGGTGTACAAAGGACTGCAATCAACAAAGAATCGAGAGTGTGGCCTAACGGCATAGTTTATTATGCAGTGTATAGTTATTTTAGTATGTCTTGTATTATTTATGAAATTAATTTTAATATACATTATTTAAATTTAATTAGAAAAATATTTATTATTTGAATATATTTTATTGTTGATTAAAAAAATCAAGATTCAAGTAAAACATTATTGGTTCAGACAATGAATCAAATGACTGAAGAAGTTGGCAAACGAAGCGATGGCAGCGATTGTATCAGTTTTATTGATAGAAGTGATGAACCAAATTATTTGGATATATCATTTTATAATGATATTAACTCGTAAGGAATTTTATTTGTGTCCAATTAATATAATCTATATATATATATTTAATTATGCGCGGCGGACAGTTGTGACTCTTACGGGGGAAGATATGGTGGCCGACAATGGGTAATATTCGGTGATGACTGTAGAAACACGGGAGGCTTAATGAAGAATATGATGCGTACGCTCGGCTTCTATAATGAAATCAATCGCAGCGATCGCGACGATTACGTGACCATTCATTTTGAGAATATGGAATCCGAAAATTACGCTAAGTTTATAAAAAATAGTAAAGAAGATGAGATTTTTTTGGCGCCGTTCGATTTGGATTCGGTCAACATTTTCGGTAATAAGGCTTTCTCGAGAAATAATTTGGACACCATTACGGCTAAGAATGGACAAAGAATTTTAGACGCGTCTGATAAGAATCATTTGAGCAAATATAATATTCAGGAAATTAGAAGTTTATATAATTGCGATGCATTACCTGTTGTCACCACTGTTAAACTAGATACGACTACCACTACCCCCACTACTACTACCCCCTCTAATACTACCTCTATCCTTCCACTACCCCTACTGCTACTACTATTCTTTCAACTAGTTCTTCATTTATTATCATTAACTTAATCATTTATTTATATTTTCAATAACTATACGCCTCAATATTAATGGCAAATCTTTTTTTCATAATTGTCTAATTTTTTTTAAAATTAAAGTATTAAACTATAAATGTCTGTGATTAGAATTTTAAATCCACGCCACTTTTGTATTAACTTAATGTAAATAATTAAATGTAATTTAATAAACGATAAATAAATCACCGAACGAAGTGAAGTGACTAAAACTAAGCCACTAATAATAAAAATTATCTTAAAATAAGCTCCTAATGGTGTTCAATAATGTTTAATTCTGCATATCGTTTGATGTTTATTATGTAACATCAAATTATTAAAAGTTTTTTAAATTATAAGATGTATAACTTTCATAATTACAGTGTACTAATTTGATATCGTTTAAGACAGACATCCTATTGTTTTGATTGATTTACAGCTATCGTTATAAATTTATAAATATCTTATTGTCGAGTTGTAGAGACTCCTGATAAGCATTTGACAGTCAATGTTTCAATTATTTTAATACAGGATTTATTAATTTGCAATAAGAAAGATAATATGAAAACAAATAATAGAACTAAACGTTTTAATAATTTAATTGTGATCAACAATGAATAATAGTATGTCTGACGACAGCATAAATTTATTTCAAGAATATTGAACATTTATTATATAAATTAATAATAATGAGTATTATTTATAACATACCATTGTTTAGATAAGATAAGCCTAATTGTAAAAAACATGGTTTTTATGTTATCTTATGTTACTATAACTTCTTAAGCCTTCGCTAAATGTCAAATGGGATAACACAATATGAAGACTGAATTTATTTCAATGATTATTAATTTGAAAAATTGTAAATATTGTTTATAAGAGATTAATTAAAGATATTTAATAATTTTTTTAGAAAAGAAAGAGGAATAAGTTCGTGATTTTAAATACACGTAAATAATTTTCTTTATTGAAAAATGATAATTTTAATTGCTTACACTTTGTTCGCAATCACTTTTGGATACTCGTTCAAAATTCAAGGTAATTAATTAAATTGTTTTCTAAAATTTCTAAATTAAGCCATTATTCGCCAACATTTTACCGTCGTCTTAAAAAGGTATTTAAAAATATAATTTTCACTATCAATTTTATTGTTGCCACTATTCCTCAAATCTCTCATTCACTTATTCAGCAATTAATTAATTTTCAAATTATTGTAAAATGTAAAAGTTATTTTAATCTCTATAATTTATTTTAAAAATGGGGAGGTGTTAGTGTGTAAGTTTCCAACAATGTTTTCAATTGTTGCGTTAAGTGATATAAATTTTTAAATCTTTTTAGTTTAAATAAATAAATAAATAACAATTAAAAATTTAATTCTTGTATAAATTTAAAACAAATTGAATAATAGAGAGCGTGCTTTTTAGTTTTAATTGTTGCTGCAATTAATTAACGCATTTTTCAAAAAATTTTATTGCGGCGAAGCCGAGGGAACAGAGACTAGTATTTATTATAAAAATTTAACTCAACAATAAATATACATTGTTGGAAACTTACACACACACACACACACATAAACTCACATTATTTTTAAAATAATTTATATATATTGTTTAACGGCACTTCTTTATTCTAAATCGCAGCAACAATTAAAAATATAAAACTTTTTATTTATTTTATTAAATAAGAACTTATTCAAAATATAAAATTCATTTTTTTATCAACTAACTTAGCAATTAAATTATTGCAGGCAGCTTGCGTTCAATTATTTTAATAAATAAGAGAGAGATTAAATTATTTAATCTCTCTTATTTGCAGTTAATGATGAAATATATCCATAAAAATAAGATAAAATATCCACCAATAGATCTTCCACTCCATACCTCTATTGGTGTGCAAAGAACTGCAGTCAGCAACGAATCGAAATTGTGGCCCAACGGCAGAGTTTATTATGCTTTGGATAGTGATTTGGGATCATATGATTTTAGTATGTTTTGTATATTAATTTAGAAATGTTTTAATACATTATTTAAACTTAATTAGAAACAAAAAATTTATTATTTAAATATATTATTGTTGATCAAAAAATCAAGATAATTCTAAAGCATTTCTCGCTATGACACTGTATCAAATGACCAAACAAGTGGGGCCAACGAAGCGATTACAGCGATTGTATCAGTTTTGTCGAAAGAATAGATGAACCAAATTATGTACAGTTTGTGCCAAATGTTGGGCCACATATTTTGTAAGCATTAATTGTTGTGCGCAATTAAATTAATATAAATATAATAATTAATTGAATTGTGAGGGCGGCGGACATGTGTCGCTCTCTCGTCGGAAGAGTTGGTGGCCAACAGCCCGTACATGATTGCGGTTACATGGGATCCATTATGAAGACGATGATGCAGACGCTCGGCTTCTACAACGAAATCAATCGCAGCGATCGCGACGATTACGTGGTCATTAATTACGAGAATATGGAAACCGAAAATTACGACGAGTTTAGAAAAAATAGCAAAGAAGACGAGATTGTGTTGACGCCGTTCGACTACGATTCGGTCAACATTTTCGGCAATAAGGCGTTCTCGAAAAATAAAAGTGACACTATTTCGTCGAAAAATGGACATCGAATTTTGGACGCGTACGATAAGACTCATTTAAGCGAATACGATATTCAAAAAGTCAGAGTTCTATATAAGTGCGGTCCGTTACCCGCTGTGACCTCTCCTAAACCAGACACCACTACCATTACCCCTCATTCTTCCACTATTGCCACTCCAACTTCTTCACTACTTCTTCTACTATTCATATTAGTTGTAAACCAAATAATGCCACTTTTATAAACAATATTGTCAGTGGTGTGACATTAAATTTGCGCAATTATTCTATAAATAATATGTCAACGTTTTGAATACTGTATATTATTTTTTTTATGAAATTTATTAAGGAATTATTTTATTATAATCCTATATTATATAATTATTTATAAAAAATGTATATATCCTCATAAAATTACTATTTAGCTCCTATTGAGTTGCTTAAATAAAAAAAGGTTCAAAATAATCAAAATTGAGCATTTTTAATACAGGCAAATACTGTTTACAGTTTGCAATTTTAAAAATAAACTTCTGTCACAATGATTTTGAAAATTTTGTAATTAAACAATTAAAGTTTTTTTTTTGCTTTTCGTTTTCATTATTTAATCAATATATAGTATCTATAGATATCTAAAGATAAGCATCTTATATATTAATCTCAAAATTAATCTTTACATAAAATGTACATTAAATTATAATTTGATTAATTAGTTTGCAATATAATAGATAATATGACAAAAAAAATTAGATCTAAAAGTTTTAAAAATTTAATTGTTATAAACAGTATGTCTGATGACAAAATAATTTTATTTTTAAAATAATTCAAATTAATTATATAAATTAATAAATAATATATTATAAATTAATAAACAGTATTATTTATAACATACCAGAGTTTAGCTTAGATAAGCTTAATTGAAAAAATTTTATTCTTGTAATGTTATCTTATGCTACTATAACTTCTTAAGCATTTACAAAATGTCAAATAAGATAAAGAAATATTTATTTCAATGCTTATTAAATTGTAATGTATTGCTTATAAAGTATTTATAAGTAGTTTGACTTATATAAGAGATTAATTAAAATTATTCATCAATTTTTTTAGTAAAAAAAGTGAACAATTTCATGACTTTAAATATACTTAAATAATTTTAATTATTGAAAAAATGATAAACTTAATTGTTTGCATAATTTTCACAATCACTTTTGGATTCTCACTCCAAACACCAGGTAATGAATTAAATTATTAATTTTGAAATTTATATTTTAAATCAATTTTAAACAAATAAATTTTAATTTCACAGTTAATGATGAAATGCAAAATATGACCGCTATTGAGATCAGTTTGGCCTCAAATGCTCTCGAGAATGATATAGAGTATATGCCACTCAATATTGTTAATGGTGTTCAAAGGAATGCGATTAACGACGAATCGAGAGTGTGGCCCAACGGCATAGTTTATTACGATATGGATAGTGAATTTAGTATGTTTGGTATTATTAATATATTAATTTAATTCTAATACATTATTAAAATTTAATTAGAAAAATATAACTTATTATTTAAAAAAATTTTTTTGTTTATAAAAAAACAAGATTTATTTAAAACTTTGATGATTCAAACATTAAGTCAAATGAGTAAAGAAATAGGCAAACGAAGCGATGGCAGGGATTGTATCAGTTTTATAAATAGAAGAGATGAACCAAATTACGTGCAATTTGTAAACCATTACATGTAAGCGTTATTTGTGTCAAAATTTATTTACCATTTTATATAAATAAATTTAATTACGCGCGGCATACAGGTGTTACTCTTATGTGGGAAGAGTTGGTGGCATACAAAATGTATCGCTCGTGAATGGCTGTAATAACACGGGAACCGCTATGAAGAATATGATGCATGTGCTCGGCTTTTTTAGTGAAATTGATCGCTACGATCGCGACGATTACGTGACCATACATTTCGAGAATATAATCGACGATTTTAAGGATGTATTTTTAAAATATAGTAAAGACGATGAAATATTGTTCACTCCTTTCGATTACGATTCGATCACGATTTACGGCAATAAAGCTTTTTCGAAAAATAAATTGGACACTATTACGGCTAAGAATGGACAGAAAATTTTAGAGGCGTCTGAAAAGAATCATTTGTCTAAATATAATATTTAAGAAGTTAGAAGTTTATATCAATGCGGTTGTTATCTCTTATCACCACTACCACTACCAATACTACTAATTATTCTAATAATTAGCGCCAAAATTCTATAAATAGAAACTTAACATTTAGATTTAAGGCCATAATACTAATATTATATTTTATTTTTGATGTTATTTATGTATGCATTTTTTTGAAAATATTTATCAGTTATATTTAGAAAATACTTAGTTCGTTATTGGGTTATTTAAGTTATTTAATAGTTAATCTCTATAATTTATTTAAAAAATTGGGTGAGTTTGTTATTTCTACTAATTTGCGCAATAACTCTATTAATAATAAGCACACATTTAGGTTTAAAACCATAATACTTATACTATATCTTATTTTTATGATATTTATTTATGCGTTATTTTGAAATTATTTTCTTGTGATCGTATTTTTTATTTAACTTATTTATGCAAAATGGATAAATTCATATAAAACTTATAAAACGAATTAAATCTAAAATATTAATAAATTCTATACAATATTTTATTGTTATAATATTAAGCAAATAATATCTATAACTAATTAAAATGACACTTTAAAAGAAGCGCTTTTAACTATATTTTGATGCTTTTGATTTACGATAGATGGCGATAGCAATTCTATTATGTGATTATACATAACGTAAGATTAATTTTACAGTTTGTGTTGACTTTTAATAGTATTTCCTTAAAAATGTTTTAATTTAAGTAATAAAAATTATGCTCACTTATACTTTTATAGTTTATTTAAAAATATAAAAACTGGACGTCTCTGTGTTTCCAGTTTTAATATACAATATTGACCACAAAATAGTTTGTTAAAACCGGGTTAAAAGTTTTGTACACAATAAATACAAAGTATAAATGTTAAAACACAATAAATATAGTCTTAAAATTGTAGTAAAAAATATTATGTATGAAAATAAAAATTTTAGACATGAGGTTAAAAAAATAAACAAATTAATACTTATTGTAAAATTATTTAATGATTTATTTTTTTCAAAAGCAACTTTTAAGTTACTCTCGATTAACCAATAAAGTGTTAGACTTCTAAGAAGTCAGATAAGCGTCCAAACAAGAAACGTAATATTGATTTACGCCAGTATTTTCTAATAATCAATAAAACTTAGTGACTCAATAAAAAAAATAAATGTAGAGATAAGTGAATACCGTTATACTAACATATCTATAGCTCAAGAAAAATTCTAATCACAATAATAACGGAATGCCTAATCAACGCGTATATACCGTCGCAATCATTGTGTGACACTTGTGTTTGACATTTATCGAGCGCTAAGTTATTTCAGTTTATCAGCACAACAGTCGACATATCTATGTTGTACTAAACTTTTTTTTCTCTAACCTGTTGTTTAGCATAGCCGTCACCCATCGGTTTGATCATCACTTTTGAGTGAAATTGCGTTCAATTAAAACCAAAAATGGACGACAAGCCACTGCTGGTGAAAGAGCCGAAGTGCTGGGAGTACGCCATGTATAACACCAAAACGCAGATCTTTTTGGTGCTCATTCTCTGCGCGTTCATCGGTTTGGGCACGCCGTTCATCTGGCAGGCGGTCTGGCGGATACAGATTGACTGCTGCGCCATCGAGTCCGACCTCAGGTACTATTATCGGGGAGGGTTTACCCGCAGAGGGTTTAAAATTCTATTATTCTGTGTTATTGTTTAGGTATAACTGTTACCCACAGCTGCCATACTCGCAGCAAAACAAGAGCGGCTGCGATCGCCAGTCGGCCCAATGCTGTTGGGATAAGGACGCCACCGACGACCAGATCAAGTGCTACTACCGAACGGTGACCCGAGACCGAAATGAAAAAATGCCGCGCTATAAAGTGGAAATAGCGGACACGAATCGGGTGGAGATGTTCTTAGACATGGATTCGGTGCCGGATTTTCTGCAGGAGAAAAGGGAGCCCAAACTGGCGAATATGGCCGACAAGCTGACCATGACTGTGGTCCATTACGCGCACAATTATTTTAGCGTGAAAATCGCGTCCAATAGTCCGCCGCCGAACGAGTTCACCACTGGTAAAGTCGCCGACAATTATGTCGCGACACTCAAACTCACTTAACATTTTGATTTCGCTTTAGACTCACTTCACGATACCCTTCACTACAAACCAATGCCGGCGGTCAGCGACGAGTCCACCGCCAATTACCTCGCGAACGTCAGTTGGACCACAAAGACCGACGAGGACTTCTCGCTTACCATAACCCGCAAAAAGTACGCTCAAAAAGTACCCCTAAAAACAAACCTAAACCTAAACCCTATTTATCTTAAACCGCACAGGACGGGCACCAACATCTTCCACGTCGGCAGTTACGCGCCGTTCGTCTTCTCCGACCGCTACATCGAGCTGACCACTCTCCTGCCCAACGACCTGCTGTTCGGCTTGGGTCAGGAGCCGTCGTCTGCGTTCAAACGCAATCTCTCCTATCCGGACGAGTGGCTGGTCTTCAATCAGCAGCCGCCGAACGTGACCGTCAATCAGAGCAGTTGGTTCGGCGCCCATCCCTTCTACTTGGGTCTCGAGGGCGACGGCAACGCGTACGGCGTGCTACTCCTCAACTCGTATCCCATGCAGATCGTGACCAACAGCCGGCCGAGTCTCACGTTTCGCCTGTTCGGCGGTGACCTGAACTTCGTAAGCGATTCCCTGAAACTCAAGCGCACCCTAAAAGTAGTAAACAATTATTTTTGTCCATTTAATAGCATTTCTTTCTCGGGCCGACACCCGGCGAAGTGGTCGGCCAGCTGTACAAGTTCTTGTACGGCGACGACGGCATACCAATGCCGCCGTACTGGTCGCTCGGCTTTCATCTGTGTCGGGCCACGTGCGACGACAGGATCAGCGACGCCAAAAAGATACTGAACCGGATGGCCGAGGAGGGCGTGCCGGTCGAGTCGGACTGCGGTAATTCGCTCGAGTCGCGGGTGTCGTTCAATATGCGGAAGTCGGCCGACGATTTTGAAGATATGAAAATCTTTCATAAGTTCCTGACCGAGCGAAACATGTCGGTAACGGTGGCGCTCATACCGCAGATCTGGAACCAGAGTCGCGCTCTCACCGCCAACCTGTGGCGCAATCACGTGCTCACCAGCGGCGGCAAAGAGCACACCGGACTCTTCTATCACGGCCAGTGTTCCGGTTCGGGAAATGCAAATACTTTTATTGATTTTATTAAATTTAAATTTAATTCATTAACGTTTAGTGGCGACGAACGAGTCGGTGGTTTATCCGAATTACTTCGACGACTACTCCGATACGATCGTCAGACACGAGTTGGACATGTTTTCTCCGTCCCGTATAGACGGCGTGATTCTCAACTACAACACGCCGCTCGACCTGAGCGGCAACGGCTCGTGCGCGACCAACCCGTGGAGCGTCTACTACGAGATGAACGCCTACACGCCGTGCGCGGAGACCGCGTTTCTGATCAAATCGAAAAACTACAGCCACCTATCCGTGCATAACCTGTACGGCTATATGCATATGAAACGAGTAATAACTAATTAAATCTACAAAGAAGTCAATAATGAAAATCTATTTCTTATATTATATTTAGATGAAGAATCAATTGTACTTAAAAGACAAATCGACAAATCGGCGAAAGTTGGTCGTCAGTCTGTCCACGTTCACGGGTAGCGGCTATTATGGTGGCCATTGGGGCGGACCGTTGACGGCCACGTGGGATATGCTTCGGCAGACCGTCTTCCAGACCCTCCAGTTCAACATGTTTGGCGTACCGCTAACCGGTTTCCCGGTCTGTGGTTACACAGGTATTCACACTTAACTCCCACTTCTTTCCCTCATATATTACCTGAACCTCAATAATCGCAGGCAAAGCGAACGACAGTCAGCTGTGTCTGAGTTGGTATAGAGTGGCGGCGTTCCAGCCGTTCATGATATCGAACCGCGACTTCGATGAGCCGCTAACCGACCCGATCTCGATCACGATGGCCGACACGCAGGCGTTGGACACCATCAAGAAGGCGATTGTGATGCGATACCGACTCTTACCCTACTTCTACACTCAGTTCTATCGGTCGCGACTCTACCACGAGATGCCCGTTCGGCCGCTGTTCGTCGAGTGGCCCACCGATCGGCGCACGTACCGAATCGACCGGCAATACCTGTGGGGTCGGGCGCTGATGGTCTCGCCCGCCACCGAATACGACCAGAAGTCGGTGCGCGCCTACTTTCCGGCCGGCAATTGGTATGACTTCTACAGCGGAGGGTTAGTGCCGAAAGTGGACGGACCTAACTATCAGAACCTGTCGGCGGTCGAGGGACACACCAATCTGCACATTAGGGGCGGTTTCGTTATTCCAACGCAGTTCTCGGGCAACAACACGGTTGAGTCGCGCCTAAACCCGTTCACACTCACGATCGCGCTCGACAGCGACCGCAAGGCCAGCGGCGAGCTCTACATCGACGACGGCATCACCGATAACCCCGTCTACTCGAGCGAACACATGCTCATCAGAATCAGCGCCGAGTATCGCAACAATCAGACCATCGAAATCGTAAACGACGCGCCGCTCGACGACTCAAAGACTGTCCGCTGGTCTCCCGACCGCCACACGAGTACGATCGTGGACACCATCTCTGTCTACGGTCTCGTTAAGGAGCCGAAGGGCGGAGTGGAGGTGCGGTCCTATCGGCGGGCGGACGACAGCGAGCCCTTCAAAGAGCCCGAAATCGCCCGAAAGTGCTATTACAACAGTCATTCCGGCGTTTTCACGGTTAAGGAGTTGAACATCGATTTGACAGACGAGCGACACTTTCTGTCGTGGACTTACAAGACCTTCGATGAGATTCTCTGAACGCCAACTGTTGACTATTTTAATGTATTTTTGTTTTCAAAAGCTATGAGCTTAAAGTTATTTATTATTTCTTTTTTAAGTGTCAATTATTTATTTGTTTAGTTTTTTGCATTAAACTATTCTGGAGTGTAATATATTATAAAATTATATAAATTTTTTAAAAATATTGAGAAACTTTTGAAGAGTTATTTTCACGAAATAATCTTCTTATTTAAAAGATAAATAAATTCATTTACTAATTGCGGAAAAATACTATACGAAAATGTATATTTTATTTTTAAATAAAACAAAATAATATTAAAAAATTAATTTAAAATTAATGTTTATTAATAGAAACGCTTAGTAATTGTTGATTAGTTGTTTATATATGATTATTCTATTTTAAATAAAAATGGTTTAATTTTAATTTTTAAAAATCTATATTTAAAAGATTGATAATTAATTTATTTGTATTTGAGTTGAAAGTGAAAATTTGCAGAAATTGGCAAAATTGGAAAAATTAACTGTTTTTCTATAGAACACCATTCAAGTGATATAATGTAGTAATTTATAAAAAAATTAAAAAATTAATTATATTAATAATATCGAAATAGTTTTAATAGTTTTAAAGCTCATAAATAAATAGTCACTAATTTATTATTAACGTAAAATTTTACATTTAAAGTGTATATAATATGAACTTTTCAATAGTTTTACAGTTAATACAGTGTATATTAAAAAAAATATAATAATGATATAAAATCAGTTTATGGAACCCCTGCTGCCATCTATCGGTTGTGATCGAAATCAAAAATGCGAAAACTCCTAAGTTTTAGAAGTTTTTATTTAATGTGGCAATTGATGCGACAAATAGAACATTATAATTATAATGATTAACACTTCTGGTGACGCCTCGTCATTACAAGTAGCGGCTCGTCGGTGGGGTTAGGATAAAGCCAGATCACCGAATTGAATACTCGACGCGCACACTCCACAAGCCGTGAAGCACTATCCCTCATGACATACTACAATCACCTTTCATGTAATTAATAATATGAGAGTTTTTGTATATATACACTCATTTTTTCAATTACTGCAAAATTACAGTTTGTATGCCGTTATCCATATATTTATTACTTGTGATTAATTTTTGTAATAAAATGTCATAATAATTATAATAGAATTAAAATTAATTTAATTTTTGATATAAGAGTTTATTAAAATAAATACTTTGCTTGTTTTATTAAATTTTGAATTAAAACTGGCATAATATTGAGCGTAAATTATTGTATTAAAAATCTATCAAATTTTTAAAAGTATTATAATATACATAAAATAAAAATAATTTTATTTATTTGTATTAACAGCGAAACAATATTATAGTAAACTATAATTATTAAATAATAATTTATTTTGTAAACACGAAATTTGCGAATATTATTGATTTTTAAAACACAATTTAAATGCTATTAAAGTAAAAATAAAGTTAATTTAATGATGATATGATATTTTTGTCAAAAAAAAAATATAATTAACTTAAAAATTTGAAGCATATTTCTCTATAAATGAAAAAATTATAAATTTATACAATAATGATAGTATAAATATTTATTCAATAAAAATTAAATTCATTTATGGTTATTAATTATAATTATTTTGTGCTCTAGTCTTAAATTAAAAATTGAATAAAATTATTTTCAACTTAATTAAAAGTCCAGATATATATTTTCAATCAAACTATTTTACAGTTTATAATTTTTAAAAATTATGTTAGTCTTTCTTTCAAACAAAATTCAAATTATTTAACTAACGAGCAAACACTAGTCATACGCCAAACGAACATTTTTCGCGGCCAATTGTCTATACGTCTATCTTCACTCTGCCATAGAAGGGTTGTGAAAGCGTAACAGTTATTTATTACAAAAGTCATGCTTAATATTTTGCCACTAAATTCATTCACCACAGAGTTATTTTAATTTTATTTAATAAACAATATATAATATTAAGATAAAATATTAAATTGATTATTAAGTAAAAATATTTATTTTATCTGAAATGAATCAGAAATAAAAATATCCGTTCGTATTATTAGAATAACTTTATTAAAAACTTTGTTATTATAATTATTAAAGTATTTTTTATAAAATTGTCATAAATTATAATGAAATAATTTAAATTGTTTATGCAAATCACAATATAAAGCGTGTTATGTTAAAAGACTAAAACTTAATAGAATTTATTTAAAATAACATTTTTGTCAGAAGAAAAACTATATTGAATTTTAAATTTTTAAAAAATTTTAAAATAAATGTTAATAATCATATTTTAATTTATTTAATACTAAGTTTTATAAACTGTAATTTATAGTAAATTTTAAATAAACAGTTTTATATACTAGAAAAAAACTTACTTTATTGAATAAAAATTTTAAAAATATGTTTTTTGTAAAGTATTTGTTAATTATAATTAGAGCGGATCGTTTACGGTCAGCTAAAATAAATAAAAACGGAGGTCATATTCGGTCTGACCGGAAAATTTGTCCATTATTTCTTAAAACGGAGGTCATAAACGGTCAATTAAAAAATATTTTTGTAAATTATAATTAATTTTTACAAATTTATACTTATTTACCATTTAAACACAAGTATTTATTAAAAAATAGTAATAAATATAA
>JAQIYA010000835.1:0-16387 GCA_034699355.1 Microtritia minima
TTATAAATAGAGGAGCTATTGTTTGCAGTCATTGCTGACATTATTATTATTCGTTTGTAAAATAGCAGACATAAACAATATTTGTGGACATTAAACAATTAGATGAGTAAATTTTGCGATATTCTTATTAATATTATCACATTTAGAACAGCTATTTATTTAAAGCGTAAAAATTAAATAATACCTAAAAAAATATGGTAAAGCTTAAGAATTTTTTTTCCAATATTAAGTTTCTTTTATGGAAAAAATGATTATCAAAAAAAAAATTGCTACTATAAAAGTGAAGCTATTGTGCAAAATAATCACATTAAAGGCTTATTGTTTAGCTGTCATTGGCATTAACTTATTAAAAAACAAAGTGTTATATAGTCCACCAAAAAAGAAGAACTTTTTCGGTTACAATGCTTTATAAAAAATAATTCATTTTTCTCCCACAAAAAAACAAACTTGAATTTGTCTTTTTTGACCGAAACAAAAAAAAAGAATAAAACAAAATTCTTTTCAAATTTTCCAAACACTAACGAGTAAATCATAATCCAATGCTAATAAGTTTCTTAATTAAAAAATATTCTATTTTTAGCTCAATTTCTTTTTTTATAAAATATTATATAATAAACTCAATATATACTGTAAAACAGATAATAACGTTATCTAAAATTAAATCTCTTTAATATTGTCGTATCGATAATAATAATTTTTTACCAAAATTCTAAGACAAAATTTTGTTATCTTTGCTTTTAATTCTTAGCCCATAGAAAATATTTTAATTATACACAAAAAAAAAATTATTAAGTCTCGCAAAAAAAACACAACTCATATAATCTACAAATTTAATAAAACCACGTCAACGTAAATAAATATAAATTCAAGCAACTAATGCGCGTTCAAGTAATTAGCCATAAAGGCTTAATACTAGTACTTAGTTTTTAGTTTTAATATGGCAATTATGGAGCGCAATGTCAACTATGGTTCGTTAACGAAAATGTATTGCCGTATTATATTATTTAAATATATTTTTTAATTACATTCACATCAAAAATTTAAATCGAGCGGAAATATCAAGTCTGGAACCAAAATGAGAGAGTATTATAATCGACTTTATTATGAAAGAGACTAAAATATAAATTAAAATAAGAATATATAATCCAAATAGAGAATGGACTGTAATGAACCTTAACATTTAATCGCGAATAAATTTGCAATTATTTTTCACAAAAATCTAACCTCAAATGAGAAAAACCGAAAAAAAATAATTGCTGTAAAATTTATAAATCTCTATGAATGAGTTTAAAGTACTGTAATTTTTTGTTTTAAATAAATACTCAAATGAAATGATTATTTTTAAGTGGAAAATAGATAATTAGTTAATATTATTTAAATAAATTTTTAAAAGATTTAAAATTTTGCTCGAGTTTTGTAATTTTGCTGAAATATATTTCTAAAAATCTTTTATTAAAAAGAAAATATTATTATAAAAGTATTTAAATATAATTCAAGACAATCTATTGCTACTTAAATTTTTAAAAAAAATAGTTTTGTAACTCTTTTAGACGCAAAATTCGTTTACGGGGAGGAAATTAAATTAAGATTAAGTATAGAATCGTAAAATTCATTATTGCCATTAAGAGAGAGGGTTTCGCAACAAAACAAATCGAAAGCCTAATGCCATACATTATTATATCGCAGTTTAATTTAGGGCGAGTAAACTAGACGTCAAAACTTAATTAAGATCGTTAACACACGCACACACACACACACACACACACACACACGCAATGGTAGATCAGCTACTCATTGATGAAAATATGGGTTTTATAAATTCAAACAATGCATTAATTAGTATCTGGTTTAATGCTATAAAATCTATTTTAACAAATAGGCAAACTTTTTCTATCAAATCTTCAATCACTCGGAAAGATTTCAATCTTCAGCGAGATTGAGATGAGAAACAAAAAACATTTTAATTCAGCATAAAAATTATTTGTTACATATTTTATGCATGAATAATCATAACAATAGATATTTTTAATATAAATTTAATCCAAAAAAATATTACATATATATTTATGTATCATATTTACGCATCAATATTAATAATCTCAATGTACATCTGTATATTTAGATTTTAAGCAAATTACGATAAAAGCATTTTATTTACCAAGAAATAATAAATAAATTGAATTTTTACCTGATTTTATATAACATATATCGCAATACTGCCAATACTTCATTATCATAAAATAATTTATAATCTAAGAGATGCGCTACCATTTATGGCTGGAAGCGCTCTCTCGCTTAATGTCATTTAGAGAGAGATAGTGAGAGAGAAAGCAAATTTTCTCCGCGGTCTGTTGATTATATAGAGCGCAACACATTTTTGCCACTCGGTGTGCGTTTGGGATTTAACTGAATAGCGGAGAGAGAAAAACAAGACGAGATGGAGAGAGCATAAAGAAGAAAAAATGCTTATCGCGCGTAAAAGCTTATTAATTAATTCCGAGTGGGATTTGAACCCGCGCTCCATTCAGTTAGCGATAGTTTACATGCTATTAAGAAATGACACACTTTATAAATTTCGTTACTATTATCGCTTCAAAGAAGTTCTAATGAATAATAATTTGTATGAATTTAAGTTAATAGTCTGAAATCTGTTTTATAAGGTATTCACTAAAAAACAACAAAAAAATTGATAAAAACTACATTCAATAAAGTTAAAGATAATTATTACATCCAATAATAGAGTTGTAACTGCAGTAATAAATAATAGTTTTGCAGCGAAATCATCAAAAAAATGTATAACAAAAAAGAAATAATATAAAAGGCATAATAAAATTGGTCATTACATGTCATTAAATTATGGTCAGAATAGATAGTCTAAATCATATTCAAAATACCGTAATTAATGGTTCTCTGACAGGAAGTGATTTGATTCGCATCTATAAACTCCAATTGCAATCCAACGCCACATTTGAACGGCTAAACAGAGTAACGCAAGCATTACTTTATTGCCAGTCAAATGTCGAAATTTATTAGGCAGAAAATACAAATTGTCAGTCGCAGTGAACAATAGGGTTTCATTCAGTTCGTGTCGCCTTTAAAACATTAGTTTTGATAGTTCTGGTGCTGGAAATGAATAAAACTTTTGACAACAATTGTGCTGTCATTTTGTTGCGTTTTGTGTTTGCTGTTTGTTTGTTTAACTTTATATTATCATAAAAATTTTCTGCTCATAGAAATTCAATTTAATTCTTCGATAGAATAATCATTTATTATGACTTTTTTCTGTCTCTCTCTTTCATTTTTATCTTTTATTTCGTTTCGCATAACGAACCGCATAATTGAGTTACAAATACTTTACTGTCAAATGAATGGCGAGATAATCGCCAACAAAGAGTTTGAATGAAAAAAATATAATTTAATAAAATTCTGAATATCAAACCGTAATTTTCATAATTAAATAGGGCTTTCGCTGCAAAAAAAAAATTAGTCGCAATTTGTTTGTAATTATAGTTACAAATTCGTATTCAATTTGATTTCTAATTAATCTTTTATTTTCTTTTTGGTTCACTAAGTATTCACGCAAATATAACTCATAAATACAAATAAAATAATTAATTTTCATTGATTAAAATATAATCAATTCCTGAATTCAGCAGAAAAAACAGCAAAAAAAATACATAATTATTTATTTATCAATGGTGTACAAGGTTTATAAAAGCTGATTAATTTGTGGTTTCCTTTTCTCTCTCGCTTTCGCCGAAAACAAATATCCGATGTATAAAAAAAATTCTGTAAAGCATAATATATTAATAAGAAAGAAAGAAAAACTAAACCCACAGCTGGTTAATCAGTTTGTCTTTTATATATTTATTTTTTTCCGAAATCAGGAAATAATAATGCCTCGCAAAACGGCTGCCGATATCGATCGGTAGCCTTCCTTTACGTTTTCACGGGACTAACAAACACCGAGTTTCTAATTAAATATCATTTCTAATTAGTCAAACATCTACAGATCAAAACATATACACACAGATCCGGAATATTTGCGGAACCAATTATTTTACATAAACCGGTATTGCGTAAGAAATTGTAATGAAATGAAAATGAAAATGAAAATCTAACAAAATATATTCCTCGTAATACTGGAGGGAATTAAAAAATCAAACAGAAAATTACGGCATAAATGATGAGAATATTTACGGGCATAAACTAATGACACCAATAAATGTCATATACTTTATGCGGCAATTTATAGCGCGAGCGCTTCTTCGCTAAAAATTTCTAATGCCGGCGAATTAATGTGATGGCACGCAACGGCAACGATTATCATTATTATGATTATTATTATTATTATTTTAGAGTGGATTAGCGTTTTAAGGCAAAACACAGAGTGAGAGTAAAATTTCGCAACACTTCAAGCCATTAAAAAGTATATTTAATCTATTTTTATAAGTCTAGTGCGAAGCAGGTGTGTGTGTGTGTGTGTGTGTGTGTTTGGTGTGTGGGTTTTATTGTTTTAAGAGATTGAGTTTATGGGCAAAAATATTTTTTAATTCCTAAACAGTTTTCCACTGATATTGTCGTTAATTCCTGAAAACAGCACCAGAAATGTTAGAATAAGGAAAACTGTATTTCCGTACATAATTAACGCAAACAAAAATGGGAAAAACAAAACATATAATTCGCTTTAATAAAGAGCTGCGCCTCTAATTAGCGGGCAATAAAAATTAATTTCGGTAAAGAAAAAGCCCGTGATTTCAATGGGGAGACAACGAGAGATATAAAATGTAACCGAAACGCAACAGTAGTAATAAAAAAAAGTAAAGAAAGAAAGAAAAAAAGAGATAGAAAGAGACGTAAAGAGTTATTTATTCCCATTTGTACTTTTAGCGCGATAGTAATAAACTCCTTTTACTTGAAAATGTAGCGCATAATTCTTGTTTCTCTCTCTCACTCTGTGTTAATAGATTTTCACTGTCACGCAATTACTAGCAATTTTGTCTCGAGCTTTACGAGGGATAGAGATAGAGACAGAGAAAACGGCGCGAAACAAAAAAGTATAAAGAGAAGAGTTTAATACAGTAAAATACAAGAAGTAAATAAAATACATCCCACGCTAGTTATGTAATCGCGCTTTTTTTATTTCACAATAGCAGACAAGATTTTTTTCTTTCTTTTTTTTCACTAAAAAATTATCTCTTCTTTTTTAATATTTATTGTCTTGTTATACAGCGCTCGCATAAATATCTCATTTATTAATTTTTCGAATTTCCCTCCACCAGTAAAAAAAAATAACTATTCTGTGTATGTTTTTATCAAAATTCCTGTACTATACGAGAGGTATATATCTTTATCTCATACTCTCTCTCTCTCTCTCTCTCTCTCTCTCTCTCTCTCTCTCTCTCTCTCTCTCTCTCTCTCTTCATCTACTTTTTCATTCTCGTTGTACACCAGCAGACGCTCAATGCATGCCTTAAACTAAATTTGATAAGCGCTGTCTCAATATGTATTCGCCATTAATATGAAATAGATTTCATTTCGAGATTAGAACATAAATCATAGATTAATCATAGATTGACTACTTATTTCATTTCTTTTTTTTATTTACTTAATGAAAACATTTTTACGATTATTAAAAGCTAACGATTAAGTGCTGGAATTGAATTTTTTGGATATTTTTAGAAATTTAAAATTACATTAAAAAATATGATTTCGCGAGATTTCGAAGTTAAACCACACATCGATTCGAGATGTCTATTCTCGATGTCAACCCGAAATCGATTTGAATAAATTTGAATTATAAATTTGATATTACCGTATATATAAAAATATTATAATCGAAAAGATCGTATTGTATAGAAAATACAGAATTAAATAAGACGTGAAACTTAATAAGAGATAGAAACAGAATAACACACAGAATTCTTTACTCGTTTATCATTTCTCAATCCACACAAAAGCTTGTAATATAAAAAAACAGAATTGTCATTAAGAATATGGTTCAACAAAAATCCACTGCGTATATATAAATTTTTAATTGTTATTTATTGAGTGCGCACACAGTAGTGGCGTAAAAATTTGAAAGTCGTATACTTATATCGTTAGCGATAGTAAATGTATTGCCAGTAAATGTTGAACAGAGTTGAGTATCAGATTAGGCTCTTTTCTTTCGCAAATAACTTACAACCTTATCTTTGATCTCTGCGATACACCGAAATTTGTCCATCAGTTCCGATTTAATCTACAGAGACGTTAAATTATTGAATACAAGTAACGGTCGAAAAGTCAATAAACTCGCGCTCAATATGTTAAGGAGAAAAACTTTTAAGACCTATGCTTTACTTTGTGGAGAATATCTAAATTCGAAATTTTTATTTAAATCTAAAATTTAAGATAATATTTCCTTATTTTTGCGCTTTGAAAATACATTTCAAGATCAAAAATTAATTTATAATGAATTTATACTGTAATGATATTATTTCTTGATCCACAACACAATAAACCATTTAATTAATAATAGACGACTCTGTATATACGAAATATTGTAAAGAATAATAATTATTTCAAAGATTACTGCTGTATTAATTATGATGAAAATTAAAATTCGCATTCATTAAAATTTGAAAACATTATTATGTATTATTAGTAAATTTAATATAACATTATTATAACATACTTTAAAGTAATATTTTGTTTTAAATAACTTTAAGTAAAATTTATAATTATTACATAATTAGACATAAACTTTAAAGAATCTGAAGTGAAATATAAGCTAAAAGATATTATTCTTTAATTTATTTCTTAAGTTTTAAGCATTAGGCAAACCAGTAATGAATATAATTTTATGAATATATTATGTTTATTGAAAACTGCATTCTATTATATTCTAAGAAATCTTTTTTTAAATCATTATTAAATAAAGTAAATGTTGGCAAAAATATTAACTAAAAAAATAAATAAATAAAATATTTTCTATTTATTATAATATATTCTAAAATAATTATATTTACAGATTTAGTTTTAGTTTACTTCAACAAGTTTTGATTATCTTTTAAGTTTTATTTAAATTCAAATTTAGTAGTTGTAAATTATAAGCATAGTGTTCTTCACGGGTTTATTTAAATTTTTATCTTATTATTAAATAAATAAAAAAATAAAACATCTAAACTGTAAAATATAATAAACTAATTTCAATAAATTATTTACTAATAATATTCACAGTAGCGCTCATTTAAAAAATTAAAACCACTTCGCAATGAGTGTTATTTAATTAACCAAAAAAATAGCCAACAATAGTCTGAAAGCGCTCTTTGCTTAACGCGCATCAAAACAAATATTCAATTAATCAATAATATAATTACGCTGTTTATTGCAAATCTATCACACAATTATCTCCTCTTATATACCAGTTGTTCAGTTGTTATTAATACCAATCCTATTGAAAGCGAAACCGCAATTCATTAGGCATCTCATAACGCCGGCAAAATCATTAGCATATAAAATAGCTTAATCTTCAAAAGTGTACCATATTTTATAACTAAAAACATTCACTTTTATTCCCGCATATAATAAAAGCAAACTTTTAGCGATAATAAAATTATAGCTTAAAAGTTTACACTTTCAAAAGTCATCTATTTTCTCATATTATGATTATTATTATGAGATTTTTTTTGACGACTAAAAAAAACTTTATGACATATTTTTGAAGTGGAAAAAAGTATTTATTGACAAATAAAAGCAGAAGAAAAATAGACTTCACGACTAAACAAACCTAATTCACAGTCACTTAATCAATATATTTGCAATCAATTTAGTGGCGAAGCGACCCTTTATGGCGCACACAATTCAAGAAGTGGTAATATTTTATTCAAAAAAAATAAATAAAATAAAAAACTAACTTAGTTTAACATTCAAAATACACGTTCGCGCGCCTCAAGAATACTAAAGAAGACGAGAGGAAAGAAAATAACTATAATTTGATATTCCCGTCTCTATTTGATTTGATGAACGCCAATATTAGTTTTCACAATAGGAAATAACATATATATCTTTCCGAACACACAATAAAATACAATAACAGAATAGTTTCCACTCATATAATTATAACTAGCATTTTAATAACACACACACAGCAAAAGAATTGGCAAAACAAGAAATACCGAAACCAACACTTATCAAAATGGTTTATGGCTATCATTCTTACTCTCTTACTCTCTAACTCTACTTAAAGGTTGTAATAAATGGTGTCATTAAGCTCTCTCCGCTGCGGTTAATGACGAAATTCAATTAAGCCCTGTCTTTGGTTAACGGGCGCCCAAATAAATAACTGCTCCGCTATTTGGCATTGAAAACGCTAGAAGTGGAGAGAAGATGGCAATCCTTTTAAAAGCTCGCGCACAACAGACACCGACACTCAATTCTCGCTTAATTGTGATGTCCATTACTAGCCATTAGTGTCAAAACACAACACATCCCAGACTCGTCGGTCAAACCAAGCAAAACCTTAATTATTATTTTCGGTAATTATCATAAAACAGTCGCACACCTTTAATGAAGTCGACGGCCTGCTCGAGCCCGTAGGTATCCTTATCGCAGTCGTCCAACACGTACGCGCCGAGCGTGATGTCCGGCAAGAAGTTCTCCTGCGTGTTGACCCAGTCGATGGTGTGGAGCATGCACTCGAGCGCCTGAATGCCTCCCTGGGCCTGAATCGGGCCGCAGATCAGCTCGTCCTCGCGCTCGTGGATCATCATTAGGCCGCCGAGAACGATGTCGCCGGACATCTCGGCGATCCGCTTGATTGGCCACGTTATGTTCGAGTTGGTGACCGTCGCCGTCGACGCGCGCGCGCGCCGTAAGCGCAGCGCTCGCGCTAACAGCTGGTCATCGCTTTCGGACACTGGCCACTGATCGATGCCGGCGATAATCCGGTGGCTGTTCGGGAACGGCGAGATGCCGGCGAACTGGCGGTGGTCTGCGGTGGCGTTACTGAACCGCTGGCCATTCGTCCGATTAAAATTCAAGTACACTGTGACGAAAATGACGGCGGACAACACAAGCACTCGTTTGGCGGTCGCGGACGCGTCACCGACGAGAGGCGAGTAAAACGGCACTAATTGGCTGACAATTTCGTATTGCTTTGAGTGGCGAACACGGGCTGACATGTCGGACAACACACACCGCGTGTCCAAACACTTCTGTTGGCGATGATTGGGGTTTATAAGCACCAGAAGTCGAGAAAAATTCTCGACCACTTTATGTCAGTATTATAATCATAATAATATTAATATAAATAAGCGATAATAATGTTTCTTCATATTCACTCCGTTGTGATTCAATTAATGATTTTTGGCAGCACTTGGCTATCATTAACTAATGTAGTGATAAAATCCAATAATTAATAATAATATTTTTAAAATTAACAAATAAAAACGTATATTAAAAAATAATAAATTCCTAAAACGAGCGAATATTTTAATTACGCTTAAAAAAATAATTAATGCCAAATAATTCACTTAATCATAGCGATAATCAATTCAATAAAAAAACAACAATTTGAATATCAAGTATGGGCTGATTTACTCCATCAGTATATCAGTTACTAAATAAAACTTTTCTCTTTTGAATGGTATTATGAAGTATTACGCGATTTAGTGTTTAACACTCACTCAAAGTCTGTTACAGTCGTAGACGATTGACGTTTAAGGCGCACAGTGTTTGGCGCGTGAAGACAGCGCTTCTGAGGCGAGAGTTTCGGTGAGAGTGTGAGTGATATTGAGTGCGAGCGAGTGTGTGAGCGACTGATGCGCGCACTCTCTCGCGGCTCAAGAGAGCCATCGCCGGCAATGAGGCGCTCGACCGCCGGCGCATGACCTGAACGGTAAATCGTGTTGTTGTTAACATTTTATGATTTTTGTATGGTTTGCCTCATACCTCGACCGATGTTTTGTCCGCTGTTTTGTTTGTCCGGCTGTCGGGTGCGTGTGTTTTGGCATTAATAGACGCGAAGATTGAGGCGCTGTTTGCAGTGCTTTGAAGGCCAGCGAAACGGAAGCGGAAATAACGTTACGATTATTTTTTTTTCAATTAGAGGTGTTTTGCAATATTTAAAAGAAAGTGAAGTACAGTAATATTACGTGTTTAATCGCAATAAAATATAAATAAATGTAGAAAAATATTATTTTTATTTCTTTATAGCAATATTAAGATATGGTAATAAAAAGTTATATTAAATATATTTATAAAAATAGATCAAAAAATAAAATAAAAACATAACAATTATTATTATAACAATAAAAATTTATATATACAACCAAATGCTGGTCAGGTTTGTCCCTGAAATTTGTTTTAAAAAGAATTGAAGGTCTGAATTTGAATAGAATTCAGACAATTTCGTAATTTTTATTTTTTTAAAAATTATTAAATAATTTAATAATACATAAAAAATTGTCTGTAAAATATGTAAATATTAATGTTTCCTAATTTTTAAACAATTAATAATTTTAGATTGAAATGTATGCGCTTTTACGAGTGGTTAAGAGTTGCAAATACTTATTAGGAATTATGCAATTGTTTAAAAATTAGGAAACGAAGCGAAACAGTATTTTTAATTTTAAATATAATTCTGAATTTAATAAAAATTTTAAATTTTAGGCATAAAATTTTTCAGAGTACTTCTAAATTCAAAATTATTTTGGTATAAACATGAATATGAAAATGTATTTTTATTTCTATTTAATATAAATTAATTTTAATTTAAGTATATAACTTCAAATTAAATATACAAAATTTACATCAAAGCTTTTAATTATTTACAATTAAAATCTCTAAATTACTTTAAAAATTATATAAAAGATTAAGTATTTTAATTAAGAAAACAATAGAATAATTTGATTGTCTTTATTTGAAGTTTATAGTATTTAAAAAAGTCAAAGAAGAAATATTTTTTCTTGTAATTTTAATTTTTACTTAAAACATGCTTAAAATAAAAGTTTAGATAAATAAATACACATAAATTAATTTTAATTTTAAAACATGTCAAATAAAATCTCTGTAATAAATTAACTTAGATTTCAAAAAATTATTTACTTAAAGCTTTGAAATAAATTTCTTTTATTAATGTATTCCATTATATATTTATATAATATAAATATATAAATTATATTTAAATCTACGGCTAAGTTCATTCAAGAAATACAATTTGTCTTATTTTAGGTAAATCTTTTAAATATCCTTCAAAAAAAAATATTGAAAAATAGGCGAACGAATCCAAGAAAAATAAATGGCAATTCATTCATAAACAATGCATCAAATTCTTCAATCCTATTCAAAAAATATCCAAAATCTAAATCGCAATTTCTCTTTAACCCCCTATTGTCACGTAAATCCGAATAAATATTAATGCCTTTATTTCTAGCCGTTTCAAAATTTATTGCTTTAGGTATAAACTTCTCTCTCTCTCTCTCTCTCTCTCTCTCTCTCTCTCTCTCTCTCTCTCTATTTTTATTTCGTTTGGAAAATTTACTAACAATAAAGTAAAAACTTTAGATTTTATCACCAAAACATAAAAAAAAATTACAAAGTCGAGCGAATTAAACAATAGAAAAGAAAGTGAGATATGTTTATATACGGGTTATCGTTAGTTAAGTTATTTCGGCATAAAGAATCGACTTTCGATCACAGTTGCGTGCGAATAACACCGCTTCGAGATCGGGAGCGCATTAAAATTGGATTATAAATGATCTATTGATTTATAGTTTTCTCTCTCTCACTATTACTCTCTCGCTTTTATAGTTTGTGTATCCATTATAAACATTATACAACCAATTCTTAGACAAGAAAGAATAAAGAATAACCGACCAGAATATTCAGCATAAAACGCACTTTTATATACGCGCCAAACATTGATTGCGGTGTCCATACGGTATTTTTGACATATGGATGCAGATTATATTTATGACAGTAGCAGAAGATAAGCGAATAACGATTAATCTCGAAAATACCGCTTTCGCTATTATATGCGCCCATTTTTTGTTCGCCGAACTGCCGGAACAGAGAGTGAAAGGCGAATCTAATGGTAGGAAAATTAATAAATTAATCTGATTTTTATCAAAAAATTATATATAGTTTTAATAACAATGGATACGATAGTTGAGCGCAATTATTCATTAGCTTTAACTTTTTCGGTGGGACTCGTAATGCGCTCATTACTGTTTATGTATAGTTATTATGATTTATGATGTTTAATAATTACCGGACAGAATGAGTATTATCCGTAAAAAGAGAGCTCATTAGGACTCTCTGCGTAAACTAATTTAATTGCGTTAAACTTTGGAGCATAATTAAAGAGATTCAGCTTATCTGTCAATGTTTCAGATCAGGGGTTTATAAATACTTAAACATTTGCGAGCGATTTAGAATTAAATTTTTTCGTTTTTAATTATATTTTTTTCGTCCGTTTAGATGAAAATTAATTATTAAATTCTGCACAGAATTCTGCTTTTATTCTTCTCGAGTAAGAGCTCAGCAAAACAAACACTAAAAAACACACACACAAACGAAAATATTTACCCTCTCATTGAATCGTCTCTCTCGCAGCGCAACACGCCTTTTGCCAACTAATAAGGATATAACTTATTTCTCATTAGAGTCCCGAACTCGCGCTATCAATGAATAATCAATTGGACACAAAAAGAGGGAAAAAAGAGAAGAGATAATCAATAACGAGAATATTCTGAATGATTTATTATTGATGGCATCCGTTTTTCGTTTAGGCTCTCACTGTTCGCCCGGAATTTCACGGGTCTTAAGCGTTATTTATAAAAGCAAGCGTTAAATTAATAATTATTAGACGCGTCGCTCCGCTATTGTGTGCTCGCGCGAGGTTTTAACTTATGATCGTAATAGAGAATAATTGAACAATAAAAATATTAATAATAATTTTGTTCGTCCGTCTACTTATTCTTATGGCTTTATTTCTATGGCGTTTGGTATGCAGTGGTAGAGAGTTAGACAATAAAGCCGTGAAAACCAGGGTTTAATTGAAATAAACGTAAACTTTGTCATTAAATATGATAAAACTTTCTTATTAATAAAGTAATGGCAAAGTTATGTCGGATATAATGTTTTTTAAGTCATTTGTATTTAACGAACTTATAATGAATCAAATTAAATCAGAAGATCATTATTATTAAATATTAAAATTAAATACAGAAAAATAAAAAGATCGAGAATTTCCATTTGCCTAAAATAAATGATTATTACGAGACTATCTCTCTATCTCTGTTTTTTACTTTTAACGAGCACGTCATGTCTGGCGAGAAAATTGCTTTTTATTCCAAACCGTGTAATTAAAAATGTAAAAAATAGTAAAACTATTATTAGTCAAAATTAGCGTATGATATATATATATTTGGTTAAGGGTATCATTTTGTGCGCTGGTTATCAACGTTATCAATCAATAATAAAATATATTCGTTATTCGCGTTATTTAATTAGACTAAAAAAGTTTTCACTGAAATTTTGGTGAAATTTTTAAGTTAAATTGATTGTTAGTCACAGTTATCTGTGGATTATTTATAAAATTTATGGATTAAAAACTTATGATGAAAAAGATATGAATGATATCTATTGATTATTAAATATAACAATTTAAAAAAAATTTAAAATATAAAAAACCGCATTTTAATTTTTAAAAATTCAATAGACAACAAGAATTAGAATTTGATTTGCACTGCAGTGTAATAATGAGTGTAAGTTATGAGCAATTCTGTCAATTGATATATTGAACACATTAATGCTAAAAACCATACAATTTTGGAAGTTTTCATATTTTAATATCTTAACTATAGCTCAATAAAATAATAAATACAATTAATATTGTTTAATAATAATCCAAACACAATCAAAACAATAGATTAATACATAAAATTTACGAATAAAATTTTTAAAATTGTGAATAAAAAGTTTTACATTGATTTATAAATGAATTAAAATTATTATCGTTTCTTATTGATTTCGGCAACTTATTTAAAATAAAAATTGAATTAATAAAAAATTGAAGATACAATATATTAGAATAAAATCAATCAATTACTAGATTTTCGAGCAATTTTCGCAAATAAGATCTTAAAATTATTAATTATTGGTAAAGTGATATATAAAGTTATTCGACATCAGTTGACTTTTGATATTTAGTAATAATTTTTATATTAAATTAGACATCACATGAATGTTAACACTGAGATAATATTAATAACAGATTACTAAACGATTGCCTAAATTGCGAGTGAAATTAGAAAATACCTTTCAGTTAGGCGTCCGAAAAAGCGCTCACACTCTCACTACTTCTTTAATGGTCTCGACAACAACAATCTCGAAGCTCGAGTCTCCAACGCGTCGAGTCTAGAAACGAGTCTGTCCTCCAGCTGTTTCATCGACGCCGCAATTACCGAGTCGTCGGTGTTAACAGATATTTTATTGGACACAGACTGACGCCACTGAGCGTTCGGTTCGCGAATTTCGGTGTCCTTCTCGAGCAGTTGCTGCTGAAGGACAGCATTTTCGGTCTGCAGTGCCTTCACATCGCGCTCGAGTTGCGAGACTGACTCGTGTCGCCGCCGTTCGTATGGCTCGAGCTCTTACGCGGCCTTCCGCGTCGCTTCGGGTGTGCGCGTTCGTACTCGTCGATGAGGTCATCGCAGTCCAAGTTCGCCATCGGTACCCAAGAGTTGTCCGCGCTGTGGAAACCCTTCCATTTGAGCCGATACTCCACTTTTCTGGCGCGCCGTCTCTTCCCGACCACAGCCTCCACCACGAACTGGTCGCCATCGGGCGACGCCGACGATCCCGCACTGCTGGCCGGCGACGCGTTGCCGCTGTCCTCGTTGGTCACAGTTGTCGACATTGCAATCAATATATGATTGAGAGAAGAAATGGTGTTAATTGAGTGACAGTTATATGACGACTGAGAGCGCAACGACTGTCTCGACCACTGTTTAAACAAACATATAAATTATGTTATCTAATAGTAAGCGAACTTTTATGTCACACACTTTACTCAATCATAATCTTTGCCTCATATTAGAGAATAGTATTTACCGAACTATTAGCCAACACTTTAATAATGTTTTGATTAATATGTCTTTTGTATAACTATTGAAGCATTAATTAGTAATGCGATACATGTTTCGCATTTAATTTTATAAATTGATGAACAAATTTTTATTGCTATCAATTAATTTATATTAATTTACGATAGAGATTATAATTTTTTTAATTTGAACTATTTATTAGTTATTAACGCAATTATTGTTTTTGCTATAAATTTCACTTTATTTGCAAATTTTTAAAAAATTAAATTTAATGCGACATTATTTGAACAATTAAACTATTTATAACAGAAAGTTTGATCTCGAAGTCAATAATCTGGAAAATATAAATGAAAAGTTGACAAATAAAAAAATAAACACTTAACTTTCGAGTTATAAATTCAATATAGCTGTGTATAACTTTGAAAAAAGTCTTTTACAGTTGGAAACATTTTTCAAACATTACGGTAATTACGATATTGTCTGTATCTAACGTTTTAAAGGGAAAAGAAGAATAAATATTTTCGCAATAAATGATATTTTGCTCCCAAAATGTTTTCACTTATATATATTTTCAGTCTCGCGTTCTTAACTGCTGTAAGAAAACAAAACTATAAATTTTTAAAAATCATTTCGAGTTGACCTCAGTTTAAGAGATTTCTTAGCATTTATTTTTTTGTTCTTAAAATAAATTATCAAATCTATAGCGAGAGTGACATTACACGCGAAATGCTTTTGTTTAATGTTCTGTTTTCGACAAAACAAAACAACATTAAAATAGTTTTCACACTTTTTTATAGACAGCTTTTATAAGGCAAATATTTCTTACGACACTTTAGTGCGTTCACTTCTTAAGGGTTTCTTTTTTCGGGCACATCGGAGGCACAGTTTAATGTTATTTTTATAAGATATTGCCTCTCGATTCGTGACATTTGATGGGAATTTCTTTTTTTTTAATCAACGACTCGACAGAAATTGAGTTTCTGATGGACGGCGACTTGACTTTCTTCCGTCAATAGAAAGAGTACAGTCCGGCACAACGGACTAGTTATTTGATAAGTGGCGTACTTTTTTATTAGAGAAATCTTTTTGTGGTACAGTTCAGCGCAAAACGCAAATTTTCTGCCCCCAGGGCTTGATCTATACGGTTATCAAACTTTGTCGCTCTGTCAGCGTTTTCTACTATAGAGAGGGCAAGAGTTTGATATATTTATTTGACCAGAGATGTGTTATTTATCTAAAGGTTTTGCAATTTTTCATTTTGAGTTTAGCAAATTCTTTGGTAAAATAAGAAAAAT